>JACXGM010006109.1:0-26560 GCA_016801145.1 Umbra pygmaea
ACATTAACCAGCTCCGACTGGGGGATCCCGAGGCATTCCCAGGCCAGGTTGGAGATATAATCTCGCCACCTAGTCCTGGGTCTTCCCCGAGGCCTCCTCCCAGCTGGACGTGCCTGGAACACCTCCCTAGGGAGGCGCCCAGGGGGCATCCTTACCAGATGCCCAAACCACCTCAACTGGCTCCTTTCGACGCTCCTTTCGACTCTTATATTATAAGAGTTGTGGTTTATGTCATGCCAGACATCAGGCATCAGTGCCCTCTTATGTCTGACTTTGCACCTGTTGACCATTTACCTAAGCCCAACCAATATAAATCACCCTGTGTTTGTAAGTTTAGCTGTCATTATTGTTAGTCTGTATTTGTGTTGCTTGTTCGTATTGGATGTTCTTATATGTTATGCTGTGTACTAATTATGTCACAGTAAGATATCTGGTTCTTTCTATAGAGATATACATTTAAGTGAGCGCCCTTGTCTTCGATTTACATTTATTCAGTATATTATTTTGTTCACATTTACTTTTATCAATTAAACTACCTGTTCATGGGTTACCATGTTTGCCTCCACACGTTACAATAAGTATTATTATTATTAAGTAATGTCCATTCATACATGCTGCCCTTAGTTTTGGACAATCACCATTTCTTGTAATAAAACTGTTTTTGTAGCCTATTATCAGTAGTGTACGCCATGCTGAGAGAGAGGGCATGAACTTTTTGCATGTTGTGTTATTGCCTCTTCTGTTGACACATTATTTGCATGCCACGTCATCAAACTTGGCAAAGTTAAAGTATAAGATAGTTATATAATGCTAGCATGTGCTTATTGAGAACACAACCTTTAGCTACAGTAACTGGCCATCTTTTACCCTTCTCAAGATTAGATAAATTGCAATCTTACATGTTTGGTGCTGTAACTTATTCTTCTCATGTAATATTTAGCACTTTCATATTTAATTCCTTGCCTTAATTAGACATGAATTATTTCCTAATAACTTGCCACACTGTGGTTACCATCCTGAATAGATTTACTGGTGTAATGATATGCACAGTGCAACAACAACCTACATGCAAAGTCATGACATTCTTTATATTGTTTCTATTATCCTGAATGGTGGTTTAATAGATGAGTTAGTAAAAATTTGCCAACTTGCATTTGGTGCAGATGTTTACCCAATCAATGTTAATCACACATTTTTTTTTGTTTTTCCTGAAGAATTTGGCCAGCACTTTGTATATGCATTTCATAAAATAACAATACAAAATATAAGATATATTTCCAGTTATTATGCTTAAGTTATCTGACACTCAGATGAAAAGGCAAAATGCAAGAAATGAATTCTAGTAAGTCAAACCCACTGGGCACAAGACGTTGAGAAGACGTCCTAAAGATGTCTTTCTGGTTTTAAGGACATTGAATAGATATCTAGGCTATACAATGCCCTGTGCCCAGGGGGAATATCTTAGGGTCAAATCCCCAGAACCCCTCCAAAGGGCATACCCTCAAATGTTACAAACCTGACTACAGCCTTAACATGGCAGCCTAGGGAATCCCTTCACATGGTAAAATTTTGACTTTCTGGGCGGTATAAATCTTTGGTAACTACCAACTCACCTGAATACAAATCTGTTTGACTCACACTGAAGTTATAAAATTCAAAATTGACATGTGTCAAAAAGTGAAGGAGAAAGAAGGAGATTGTCAATCGATTAACAATTTTTAACAATACCTGCAGATATTAGTTGCATTCAATTAAAACTACAAGAAAAAAATGGTATACTCTACAATAATAGGTGTATGTAAATAAATTGAAGAAGGGTCCAAATCATGTACCGTTCATTTTATTGCAATTCCCAATGGTTAAAAAAACATTTTAAAATCCTAGAGAGAATAAAAATACGTTTTCACTTTCAAGAAATATGTAACAAGCTACAGTGGGTGGCTTGTCTTAGTACTAAAATTCGAACTCAATCCAATAAAAATTTTATAGCATATAACTTTAATGCTCTCACAGTTTAGGATTAGTTTGTGCCATGGGGTCAGGCTCCACCCCATGGCCAAGTATGGACAATCACTTTTTACTATTCATTCATGGAGTTCTATCACACTAATCATTATCAGCATCTGCTCCTTGTCTCAAATTATCAATCAATCAAATTTATTTATAAAGCCCTTTTTACATCACTAGTTGTCACAAATTGCTTTGACAGACACCCGTACTGAGACCCCCAAAAGCAAGCAACAGAAGTGATGCACAGTTGCTAGGAAAAACTCCCTAGTAGGTGGGACCTGGGAAGAAACCTAGAGAGAGGCCAGACTCAAGGGGATGGCCAGTCCTTTTCTGGTTGTACCGGGTGGGGGATATGAAGGTACACAGCCCATTGTAATAAGGTCATTTTGTTTATCAGTGATTAATTATTGTCCAACAATGAATATATGATGGGTGGGCTGTGACCATAGACTTTATGTAGCATCAATACATTTTGGTGGTCTTGTGAAGGAAGAATGTAAAGCCGTAAAGAATGTAAAGAGCAAATATACTGCTAAAAGAAATAAAGGGAACACTTAAACAACACAATGTAACTCCAAGTCAATCAAACTTCTGTGAAATCACACTGTCCACTCAGGGAGCAACACTTATTGACAATCAATTTCACATGCTGTTGTGCAAATGGAACAGACAACAGGTGGAAATTATAGGCAATTAGCAAGACACCCCCAATAAAGGATTGGTTCTGCAGGTGGTGACCACAGACCACTTCTCAGTTCCTATGCTTCCTGGCTGATGTTTTGGTCACTTTTGAATGCTGGCAGTGCTTTCACTCTAGTGGTAGCATGAGACAGAGTCTACAACCCACACAATTGGCTCAGGTAGTGCAGCTTATCCAGGATAGCACATCAATGCAAGCTGTGGCAAGAAGGTTTGCTGTGTCTGTCAGCGTAGTGTCCAGGGCATGGAGGCGCTACCAGGAGACAGGCCAGTACATCAGGAGATGTAGAGGAGGGCGAGGGAGGGCAACAACCCAGCAGCAGGACCGTTACCTCTGCCTTTGTGCAAGGAGGAGCAGGAGAAGCACTGCCAAAGCCCTGCAAAATGACCTCCAGCAGGCCAAAAATGTGCATGTGTCCACTCAAACGGTCAGAAACAGACTCCATTAAGGGTGGTATGAGGGCCCGACATCCACAGGTGGGGGTTGTGCTTACAGCCCAACACCGTGCAGGATGTTTGGCATTTGCCAGAGAACACCAAGATTGGCAAATTCGCCACTGGTGCCATGTGCTCTTCACAGATGAAAGCAGGTTCACACTGAGCACATGTGACAGACGTGACAGAGTCTGGAGACACTGTGGAGGACGTTCTGCTGCCTGCAACATCCTCTAGCATGACCAGTTTGGTGCTGGGTCAGTTATGGTGTGGGGTGGCATTTCTTTGGGGGGCCGCACAGCCCTCCATGTGCTCACCAGAGGTAGCCTGACTGCCATTAGGTACCGAGATTAGATCCTCAGACCACTTGTGAGACCATATGCTGGTGCGGTTGGCCCTGGGTTCCTCCTAATGCAAGACAATGCCAGACCTTATGTGACTGGATTGTGTCAGCAGTCAGGGGCGTCGCACCCGTGGGGGATGTGGGTGTTTTAACACCCAGACTTTTCCCGGTGAGAGGGTTCAACACCCACACTTTTTCAGCAGTTTTTCCGCAGTTTTGCACAAACGCCTTACTACAGTCGCTCCTCCGTTTTTCTGCCCGCTCTGTGTCTGCGCTCGCTGCGGCTGCCTCATCTCCCCCTCCCTCTCGAACATTACACTGGCTTTGAGTGTAACCGGATGATGATTGGCTGTTCTGCCTTAAGTCTCGCCTCTCTTCGTGTGTTAGATTTATCGGTCAGCTCATGCTAAGAAGGCAGGAACTTATGTTTGTGGTCAATTAATTACGTCTCCATATTCCAGGTACTTTGAATGAGTGTTTATGCTTTGGAGATTGTTTTTGTATTATATTTCGTTAGACAAATGCTAATTGCTAATTGTGATATTGTTCAGCAGCTAGCTAAATTCGGGTATGTATGTGGCATGCAATGTAAATTAACCGTGATGAAGAAGGCAGGGAATTGACAAGGAGAAGGGACAAATTGCAATTGTTAAGCAGTGTATTTATGGGTTTATTGCCAGTTCAATTGATTTTGATATTTTGAGCATTGTTTGTTGATTAGCTGAATACTTTTTTGGATACTTACCTGTTGTGTTTTATTGTACCTGTTGAGTAGAAAAAATTGAGAAATTATGACATTGTTTGCATACCTGTTGAAGAACTATGAAAGAAGTGTATATTATTTTAAATGTTTAAAACATTAAATTGTTACATTATTTATACCACCAGAGAAAAAGCTTTGTGTGGGCATTTTTTTTACATAATTTATTTAGTCTCAGTCAGTCCTGTCAGACCCATGTCACTTTCAAGCTTACCACTGTCTTTTTGTCACGCAATATTATTAAGATGCAGAAAAGAAAGAGGCAGGTGAAGATCGACACCTTTTTTAAAGAGAAATCCTGTTTGGATTTATTTCATGATATTACTTTTGAATATTCATTGAGGTTTGCTAGTGCCACAGCTGTTTCTTTTTGACTCTATACCTTTACCACTGCACCCTTGTTTAGGAGAGGAAGTTGCTGGAGGCATCAGAGAGAGCAGGAAGGTTCACAGGTGAGCAATGGAATGGAATGGGAAAAAAATCTCCTTTCTGACTCTGCTGATGACACAGGCACAACTAGGAGGAGTCGGCAACTGTTTCAACATGGTCAAAGAGACCACGAACCTCTGGGGTCATCCCTTGAAGAACAGCCATAATTTCAGTACTAGACTGGAAGTGGTACTTCATTCTGAACAATGCAAGCTGAACTCTGAGGATGTCTGGGTTGATTTCTGGGTACTGTTGGACAACACCATGTATCTTTCCAGTTAAGAGAACTTGTTCCAGGTGTCTTAACATTTACATTCCCTCCTGCTCAAATCTTTCTCTAAACTGCATGTCAGCAACATCCAGAACTTTGTAGAGTTCAGTCCTGTAGTAGTCAGAAGGGGACACATGTGCATGTGCAGGAGCACTACCTGTGAAGCTCTGAGGTGGGATATGGACACGAGGAGAGGCGATAGGAGTGAGATGGAGTGTCTCACACATCCTTGTTGCTTTCGTGTAAAGATCCTGAAAACTCTCTGTGTTGGTCTTTTTGCTCAAACCTTCCTTAACAGAGGCAACAGCTGAAAGCATACCATCTAGTGTCTGTGTTCTGCTCTGGAGGGACATATTCTAAACCTCCAACTCACCTGTGATCTTCAAAGCACACACACCAAGGACAACATTTCCCTGTTGAAATTATCTCATACAGCCCCTTTGCCTTATTAGCCGCATATGAGTCACTGCCATCTCAGCCAAAGCCTTGATTATGCACTCGTACTGGTTTAGCACATTGGGGATGGCACTATCGCGGACCGTATATATATGTATATATGTATGTATGTATATATATATATATATATATATATGTATGTTCGTAAAATATTTTGTTTGTATATCTGGTGTTAGTAACAAAAATAATTTCCTTCTGGGTTTATTAAAGTATTTCTGATTCTTTAGCAAGTCTAGTTTTTACTTATTTTCCATGTGTTTCAAGTGTGTTTTTATACTTTTTAGTATCACTCATTTAAATGGGAAGCTTTTTAAATATTGTATGTTATACCTTTTGTACCCTTCTGTCATTGTATTCATCATTTTTATTGTTAATAAACAAACCACATCCATCCCCCGCACTTTGGAAAAGCTTGCTACTCCCCTGTCAGCAGTTCCTGCAAGAGGAAGGCATTGATGCTATGGACTGGCCCACCCGTTCCCCAGACCTGAATCTGATTAATCACATCTGGGACATCATGTCTCGCTCCATCCACCAACGCCACGTTGCACCACAGACTGTCTAGGAGTTGGCGAATGCTTTAGTCCAGGTCTGGGAGGACATCCCTCAGGAGACCGTCCGCCACCTCATCAGGAGCATGCCCAGGCGTTGTAGGGTGGTCATACGGGAACGTGGAGGCCACACACATTATTGAGCCTCATTTTGAGTTGTTTTAAGGACATTACATCGAAGTTGGATCAGCCTGTAATATGCTTTTTCACTTTGATTTTGAGTGTGACTCCATATCCAGACATCCATGGGTTGATAAATTGGATTTCTATTGATAATTTTTGTGTGATTTTGTTGTCAGCACATTCAACTATGTAAAGATGAAAGTATTTCATATGATTAGTTCATTCATTCAGATCTAGGATGTGTTAACTTAGTGTTCCCTTTATTTTTTTAAACAGTGTACTTTAAACATTTTACATCAAATATGAAGTTGGATTACCTGAGGACATTAAAAGGCTACACGCTGTCATAGATCCTAAAGGGGGCAATACACCATATTGAAACTGAGGGTACGCAGACCTTTGAACAGGGGTCATTTCATTATTAGGGGTCCAAGTTCAAAGGGGCTGGGAACCGTCGTTTGCAAAGCAACGTGGTTCACAGCTCCAGCAGAGTTGTGGAACCCTATTGTTTTTATAAGAATTATTCTTCCACCTCTAAAACCGATACTACAGCCTAAACCGTAAATGGTCATGGGGTGCCATTTTCAGGACTGGTACAGATCACCACAACACAGAAAAATTCAGCCACTTCCACCACTAGGTGGACAAGATACACATATCCACGTGTTCCCTGAGTTCAGCAGAATCTCACACCCATTTCTGCCGGAACTTTTATGCATGAAAAATTGCAATTTATCGTAAACCTACTTTTTCTAACACCTCCTAGACCGCGTGTCCGATCTACACAAAACTTGGTATGTATGATCACCAGACTAATTTGACAAAAAGATATCAAAACAGTTTTTAGTGGATGAAAATTGCACAAATTACGCACAAAAAAATTGTGTAGCTAGGTATATAAACACAAACTTTGCCATATTTTGGCGAAAAAAAAGCTATCATTGCAAAACTGTAGATTTTTGTTTGACATGACCATCTGAGGCTCCTCAACAAATTTTATGAAAATTGGCTACTAGGAGGCGCTACAACTACAAAAAGTTTATATCTCATCAACGGCTCATCCGATTTTTACCAAATTTTTAGGCTACCATCTAGGGCCACTCGAGGCCACCCCTACATTGGGGATGTGATTCGTCAAAAGGGGCGTGACCTATGGGACCCAGTTTTGGAACCACCCCTCGTACTAATGTGAGTAACTTAAAATTTACAGCGTAGATGCGCAATGGTTACTGGACCTCACATACCAAAAATTATACATGTGAACCACTAGGTGGCGCTATAATGATGTGAAACGTGTTTTTGCCTATAACTCCCACATTACACATTGCACAATAGAAATCCTTATTTCCAAGTGTACCTTGAACTGAGCTGGATCTGATGATATAGGACACACCCATTTCTGATATCACAATATCACGCAATGCGCAAACCAACTTTTTTTTAACTCCTCCTAGACCGTGCCACTGTTCTGCACGAAACTTGGTACCTAGCATCTTCAGACGGACCTGACCAAAAGTTATCAAAAAAATTTGCTACGTTAAACTATGCACAATTGACAAACAAACAAATTTTTGTAGCTAGCTATGAAATATGAATTTCAGTATATTGCTGCCAAATTAAATGCTATCATCAAAAAACTTGAGATTGTTGTTCAATGTCCCACTGTGATGTTCTATACCAAATTTGATATAGAACCAAATTTGGGCCATTAGGGGGCGCTTTAATCAACATTTATCAGTTTTGGCCAATAACTCAATACATTTAACTGGGATAATTGTGATTACAATATCTTTTCCGTAGTAAATGGTATCAAGATGAAGCTTTTGGTGCTTGTTTGCCCTGCCACTCTGAAGCTCTGTACAGAATTTGTCATTAAAAGGCGCTGTCGTCAACATAGACCAGTTTTTGCCCTTTTATTCAATCAATGTTAATGGATATTTACAACGGTGACATTCCACAGACCTTGTAGCTCACACCTCAATATTTTCTGACATTTGCCCCGCCAACGTTATGCTTTGGGGTCCGCTTTTCATAATGACTATCCAAAAGTTTGAGCTTTTTTAATGTGTCAGACATTATAGAACATATAAATATGTGTATTATAATCGTTTAGGCTACAATTTGTTTCAAACAAAGACAAGATAAATTCATAATCAATGTAATATACTTTTATTTAGCAGATTTAATTGTGGTGTTCTATCCTAACCAATATTTCCTACATTTCTAAGCAGATGATCTATGCTATATTCTGATAAAATGCCCCTCGTTGGGGTTACTACAGTAGGCTGGATCATGTGCTTGTGTATCTGGCAAACTTTTTTTCCTGTTTGGAGTGTGCAGTGTTAAAATTGGTTTGTTGCTAATCTAGTACAAAAGTATACTACAAAACAATACAAAACATTTTCAAGAACAACTATCTATAATGTATACTGTCGGTAGCAGCCTTAATTAGTGACCTGACCTGAACAGTGAAAGGGAAATGTGACAAAGTTACAGAAAACATGTTGCTAAATGTTTTATAAAATTGTTTCCTTTGGACAAACGTAGGCAACTCATTATTTGTTTCCGTTTTGTTTTGTTTAATGTGTAAGGCACAGTGTACAGACAAGACAGGCAGATATACACAAATTACTACACTACATTGCTACAGAACCCATGATTTTGTGAATCTATGTCAATTTTAAGCCTTGTCCCTGCACAATTAGGACAAATTAAACCCAAGATTAGTTCATTCAAATGCGCTACATGAACTGTTGGCCGCAGCATGAAGTAGCAACCTAATCTGAACAGTGAAATGGATATTGGATAAAGTTACAGAAAAAATGTTGCTAAATGTTTGATTTTGTTTAGTGTGTAAGGCACAGTGTACAGACAAGATGGTTAGACATACATAAATTACTACATTAAATTGCTAAAGGACCCATAATTTTGTGGATCAATGTTAAATTAATCCCTGTTCCTGTACAATTAGGACAAATTAAACCAAAGATTGGTTCATCCAAACGCGGTACATGAATACTCATTCATGGCTGTATTGCACTCTGATTACCTCTGCTATCTGAAAACCTGTTTTCCGAACTACAGTTTACGGATCGACACTATGTGATGGTATTTCATCATCTGTTTTCTTAGTTTATAATCCCCTGTGTTTTCTTGCTAATGACAATATTTTTCATCTTCTCTGACATTTTCGACCATTATCAAAGCACTTCTTTCAGCATTTTAAAATGTCTTTAAAATATCAGAGCACATGCAAATTACTACAGACCTTGTATATTGGGTGTTATGATATTTTCTAGCTTTTGCGTCACAGCCATGGCGCCTTTGGTTCTGATTTCATAGGTTCTGCTTTTGTGGGCTCCGCGGGTCATCGGGGCGACTTGCACCAGGGGGAACTCGCCAGGGATGGCTTGGACCCTGTCAAAACTGCTTGCAGTTATAGTTCTTTGTTGACATGTTTTCTATTATTATTGTGCCATTCTGTTATGACCTACAGTTGAATATGAATCCCATGAGAAATAAAAAAAGATTTTCCTCATGGGTTCTCTGAAAATGGAACATCTACTGTATTACCAAATCTCCATGGGTATGCAAACATTTGAGCACAACTGTATATAAAAAATGTTAGAACTTGCAGTGCAAATTGAACCTTTATTCCAGCAAAGATGCAGAAAAATTACTGTTGCGTTCACAGACTGGCACAGTGACAGAACCAGTTAAATCGCCCTGCTGCTACTTGTCTGATTCCTCAAAATAAAGACCCTTCTAATAGCTTAATTTCTGATCATAAGGGGATCAATGACACCTTCACATCTCTCTATTTCTCACTTTACACATCTGAGTTCCAAACAGACACCAACAAAATGACTAATTTCTTGGATGCTTTGGAAACTACCACAGTTCCCTCTGATGCTACAGATCACCATGATTCCCTTGACTCCTGGACAACCTTAAAGAGGTTCAAATCTATGCAAAACCGCAAAGCTCCAGGTCCAGATGGGTTTCCAACTAAGGTCTTTAAGAAATGACACACCCAGCTGGCCCACTATTATCAATGTTTAATGAGTCAATAGTGATTGGTGTGTTGCCTATGACATTTACACAAGCAATAATTACACTTCTTCCTAAGAAGGGGAAGGACCCCACCTCCTGTTCTTCATTCAGGCTCCTAAGCCTCCTTAATGTTCATGTGAAAGTGTTTGCAAAGTTGATAGCGTGGTGTCTTGAAGTTTTCTTAACAGGGGTCATTTCAGATGAACAGACTAGCTTTATTAAGTATAGACATTCATTTTTTTCAGTTCTCAAACTCCTCTAAACTTGTTTTCTCCCTGGATGCAGAGAAGGCCTTTGAAATAATTGAATGAGAGTTCCTACAATGCCTATGGACAATCATTATACCCTGTCAAAACATTACATTTTGTCACATTTGTTACTCCCTGAAAATTTAAATAAATTAAATCTATCTTTTGCCAACTGTATTTACACATTATAACCATGGATGTCAAAGTGAAAAAATATATTTATTAAAATGTAATTATTGAAATAACGAAATAACGTAATAATAATAATGATCAGTCCTTTAGAGCAGTGGTCCTCAAACCCTTCCATGGAGGGCCTAGTGTATGTAGGTTTTCGCTTTTACCTTGTACAAGCCTGATGGAGTAGCTCACTAATTGGTTAGTATCTCCTCTCACCTGGCAGTCTAGGTCCTAATTATGCTCTAATTGAAGTGAAAGACCAAAAACCAGCATACACTAGGCCCTCCATGGAAGGGTTTGAGGACAGCTGCTTTAGAGTAACCATTATGAACTTGTTCAGGTACAAGAAGTCACTAGGGGTGAACTGAATATCCGTATCTGTACTCAGAATGGGCGTGGCAATCCCAGAAATGGGCGAAGCTACCTGGAAGTTTTTCCTTCAAGCCTGATATCGATATGGTTTGCTCAGAAATTGTTCCATTAGTTACAGAACAGCCTCTGACTTGAGCTACAAAGCAACGTTTTTTTTCAAACATACAGCAATTGCTGTGCAAACCAAATTGAAGTCAGGCTAAAATTAACTGCTTCAGGGTAGCTCCGCCCACTTCTGGGAAGGCCACACCCATTCACCTGCTACCTTTTCCCCTGATGGTTGTTTTTGGTGTTCCAGAAGACTTGCTCACATTCGAGCCCAAACCTACAGACACTTTTGCTTTTACTACACTAGTGGCTCAATGTAGAATTCCCAGTCTCCCAGCCTTTGGACTACCCGGGCCAGCCTTTGCTCCCCACATGTACCAATGAGCCTTGGCCACCTATGAACCTATTGCCAGTCTTTCCTTGGACCACTTTTGATAGTTACTGACCACTGCATACTGGGAACACCCTACAAGAGATGCATTTTTGGAGAAGCTCTGCCCCAGTTGTCTAGCCAACACAGTTCGGTCCTTGTCAGAGTCGCGCAAATTCTTACGCTCAGTTATTTTTTCTGCTTCTAACGCATCAACTCTGAGGACAAAAAGAAGAAGCAGGAAAAATGGGCATGTGTAATGATTAAAGGGTAGAAAGTTATCAGAACACACAGTGCATTGCAGTTTGTTGCGTATGGAGCTGCTGTTTTTGTGGCGAAAGGGGGACTTCCACAATATTAGGCAGGTGGTCATGCTGTTCTCTAGGATACTATGGACTTCTCTAATACAAGAAAACATGAACATCTCCCATGTCGTTTGTGAGCCGAAGGTAACTTACAGTCCAATATCCTGACTTACTATATACATATATATATATATACTTTTTTTTAATTTAAAAAAACATTTGAAACCAGGATGTTTTACATTTTATCCTTTTGGATTCTTTTGTTTGCTAATAAGAGTTTCTGTTAGTTTAAAACTGCTCTATTGTATTCACCATTATGTAAAATGGACAGGGAGTAAAAGTGGCTTTTTTAAGCATGTAAGCATTCATTGGTTAATTAAAGTAATAAGAGCACTGATAATTGATAATCTAGTGCTTCTTTTTAATCTGATTTTGTAATGGTCCCCCTCCTGGAGTGTTTGGGGAAGGTGAGTCCAGGCTCATCTTGGCCCATTCCAAGTTTTATGTAGTGTTTCAACTGGACATAATTTTATCCACCCTATTGATTGTCTCTATTCTGTCAAGTGCACACACCAGACACCATCATTTACTAGCGTTGTCTATTGCCATTAATTGAATTTATTTTGTATGTGCATTAGGTGTGGTGTTTTGTTATTCTTTGTATTTTTGTCTATTAGTTTTAACAACTGTTTTTCAGATTGAATACCCGTTTGATTTACAGCTCCTTGCATTTGTCTCAATGTACTTCCCTGCACTCACTGATTTGAAACAAAAACGAAGTGTTAATTCATTGTATTTTTACACCCTTCTAAGAATAACCAGAGCAGACTTTGCACAGGTGCAGCCCCTGGCTCAAACTGGTATCTTGTTGGGACCTGCAAACATCATTAATTTGTTATTAATATAAGCAGGTTAACTAAGAGAGAGCTTTTTAGCCCAGCCTGAAAATCTGGAACTTTCTGTGTCATATAATACTGTATATAACCAAACTAACAATACATTTTGTAAATTAACATTTTATAAACTTTATGCTGAAAATTTTGTTTTCAAATCATAATACAGTAATCAGTAGTTTTCAGTCTGACCCGTAATGCAAAAATAAAATGGTTTACTGATTTTACTATTAAAAACATTGTGGGTAAATTGAGTAATGTAATGTTATGCTCTCCATCTCTCTCGCGCTTTCCACTGTCTCTCCCTCTCCTTTGTTAATATATCAAAGTTCAAGTGATTAGCAAGGCAAGTGTATAGGCCCACACCTGCAGTTATTACATCCAGTTCTGCACTGATTACATACAAAGAATACAACTGTCCATACTCAGTCTCTTTCCAAACACTCTCTCTCGACTCTACAAACTCCACTCCAGTATGACCGAAGAAAAGATGGAACTGGGTGGTGTTGGGACATCCCTGGTGGCATCAGATACTAAGAAGGCCCCTGTAAAGCCTCTCAACACATTTGAGCGCCTGGTCCAGCCATGTCTGGCTGAGATGGTAGGGACCATGTTCTTTGTGTTCATCGGCTGTGTGTCAGTCATAGAGAATGTGGAGACAGCAGGGAGGCTGCAGCCAGCTCTGGTCCACGGTCTGGCTGTGGCTGTTTTGGTGGCTTGTATGGCAGAGATCAGGTAAGGACATTTCCTGTACATTGCGTTCTTTCTCTCCTGGACCTGTGTTTCAGTTTGTGGGAATGTAGTTCGAGCAATGCCATGGTTGTGAATGAAATTCTTCAACAGGGGACATACTCATAAAATGTATAAATTTGCTGTTGCGTTCGATAACAAATTGTACAATGTGTCAGATGTCATTTATTACTATAACGCATCGTACTTTGTTCACCTCTTAAGATTAAATTAGCTTGTTTGGTTGTTTTCAGTGGACCTTGAATCATTTGCATGGGTAGTATTGTGTGTGCTGCTGTAAACTTCTATGTCATAGACTTAATGTGAGTTTAATAAATGCCACATTCTATGGTTACAGTTGTAGGTTAAACACAAAATTCCCATATTAATTTTCTGGTGATTGTGTTTCTTCTGGCGTGTGCAATGTCATTTAAAGATAATAGACAAATTATTGTAAATCCATTCTCATTCCAGGAGAGTGACACTGAAAATACATCACACAATTTTGTGATAGCTACTTTTTAATCAGAACATTTGACATCTAAACTGAGTTAAGTAAGCTTATATATTGTTAACACATTAACTATAATGGCTGTATAAATACATTTAAAATGTAGTCATTTAGCAGGCGCTCTAAGAGTGACATTCAGTAAGTAAAGTGACATTCCCCCCTGAGCAAGTGCTTCGCCCAAGGAACCAACGACATTTGGAACAGTCGGGAATTGAACCGGCAACCTTCCGACTACAAGTATGACTACTTAAAGGACCGCTGCAGACCCCCAAACAGCTCAAAATTGTTGTGTTGGTCATGTTTCCGACATGACAGTCACTAAAGACACCTTCTCAGCGTGTTCGGTAATTCCCAACTCAGCCACAAATAAATATCAGAAAGTCAAACGAAGGCATCTAGATTCTAGACATTCAAAGATGTTGTAGTGATGTAACCGAAGGATTTCTGGCACCTTACGGTGACTGATTTGGGAACTCGCTGAGAAGGTGTATTTAGTGATTGTCATGTCGGGAAAATGACCAGCACAATGATTTTGAGGTGTTTAGTCTGTAGCATTTCTTTAACCAGTGAGCCATCTGACACACTATAAATTAATGCTAGCTATATTAACTGAAATGCTAGCTATATTATATGCTCAGAAAAATTGGCAAATAATGTGATTTTATAATAATACACAATCCAGAGAAAGAGATTGTACTTAACGTAAAATATGTAAACACTTCTGTTTTTGATATCCCACCTCAACTTCTAGGAAGAACCTCAGGAACCATCTAGAGAAGGTTGTCAAAGTTGGAACCAATTCAGGTTCTTTAAAGCGATACCACTGATTTCTGCCCAACCCTGTTTCTGGAGATCTACTGTCCTGTAGGTTCTCTTCAACCCTAATGTAGAACACCTGATTTTAATAAATACCTGAAGAAAAGCTAATATAGGTTAGGCCCAACTGGGGCTTGAGAGAGAACCGATAAGAAAATAGATCTCCAGAAACAGGATTGGGCAGCCCTGCCATAGGGAAAACAATTTTGGATCTCTTAAGAACCCATTTTTTGTGATCTATAAAGATACATAACAGTCAAGTTGTTTCAGAGAACCCTATTCAGAGTAACTTGGAACCTTAAAAGATTGTATATGAAAGAACTGTTTATGTTTCTTCATAGCCGTTCATCCTAAAAATAATTATTTATGAAACCTTTTACAACGTTTTCATTTACAAATGCTGTTCTTACTCTTTGAAGAACCTACAGTGCATATGGAAAGTATTCGTAGCGCTTCACATTTTGTAATGTTACACCCTTTTTCCGAAATAGATTATATTTATTATTTCCTTCAAAATTCTAGAAAAAATACCCCATAATGACAATGAGAAAGAAGTGTGTTGGAAATTTGTCAAATATATAAAAAAATAAAAATGAAAAAGCACATGTACATAAGTATTCACTGCCTCTGCTCAATACTTTGTTGAAGCACCTTAATTTCAGCCTCAAGTCTTTTTGAGTGAGTGTGATGTTACAAGTTCGGAACACCATTTTTTGGTCAGTTTCTCCCATTCTTCTTTGCAGGACCTCTCAGGCTCCATTAAGTTGGAGGGGGAGTGTCTGTGCACAGCCATTTTCAGATCTCTCCAGAGATGTTCAATTGGGTTCAAGTCTGGGCTCTGGCTGGGCCACTCAAGGAAATTCACATAGTTGTCCTGTAGCCACTCCTTTGTTATCTTGGCTGTGTGCTTAGGGTTGTTGTCCTGTTGGAAGATGAACCTTTACTCCAGTATGAGGTCAAGTGTGCTCTGGAGCAGGTTTTCAGCAAGGATGTCTCTGTACATTGCTGCATTAATCTTTCCCTCAATCCTGGCTAGTCTCTCAGTTCCTGCCCCTGAAAAACATGTCCACAGCATAATGCTGCCACCACCATGCTTCACTGAAGGGATTGTATTGGCCAGGTGATGAGTGGTGACTGGTTTCCTCCAGACATGAGGCTTGACATTCAGGACATGGAGTTTAATCATTTAAACAATCATTTAATGTTTCATTAGACCAGAAGATTTTGTTTCTCATGATCTGGGAGTCCTTCAGGTGCCTTTTGGCAAACTCCAGATGGGCTTTCATGTGCCATTTACGGAGGAGTGGCTTCCATCTGGCCACTCTACCATACAGACCTGATTGGTGGAGTGCTGCAGAAATTGTTGTTCTTCTGGAAGGTTCTCCTCTCTCCACAGAGAAATGCTGGAGCTCTGTCACAGTAACCGTAAGAGGTTCTTGTTCACGTCCCTGACTAAGGCCCTTCTCCCTTGATCGTTAAATTTGGCGAGGTGGCCAAATTTAGGAGTCCTGGTGGTTCCAAACTCCTTCCATTTACAGATGATGGAGGCCGCTGTGCTCATTGGGACCTTCAATGCTGCAGAAACTTTTCTGTACCTTACCCAGCTCTGTTCATCAATTGAATCCTGTCTCAGAGGTCTACAGACAATTCCTTGGACTACATGACTTGGTTTGTGCTCTGAAATGTGGGACCTCGTAACTGTGGGACCTTATACAGGCCTTTCCAAATCATGTCCAATCAACTGAATTTACCCCAGGTGGACTCTAATCAGGTTGTGGAAACATCTCAAGGATGATCAGTGGAAACAGGATGCACCTGAGCTCATTTTCAGCACAGCTGTGAATACTTGTTTGTATAATATTAAGGGAAATAATTAATTTTTATCAATTTTGGAACAAGGGTGTAACATGACAAAATGTGGAAAAAGTGAAGGGCTGTGAATACTTTCCGGATGCACTGTACCTTTTTCCAACCTGCACTATGATAATTTAAATGATGAATTACAGATACACATGGAAAATATAATGATTTGTGTACATATTGTAATGACTTATTTGGAAATTAGAATAAATCATCCAAGTAATTCCAAAGGGTTCACATATTTCCTATTTCCACTGAATATGCTAACACTTTTCATACCTTATAATACATTTTCATGAATGCATTAAAGTGAAGTTCGTTGAACTGATAAAAAAAGTTGACAGTGTTAAGTCACGTGTGTACGTGGTATTATTGTGAACTATAGTGTGCAAAACCCTCCCTAGCTGACTTTTCACTGGCATTTTCTCCACAGTGGCTCTCATTTCAACCCCCCATTCACCATGGCCATCTACCTGTGTGGGGGTATGAAGCGCTACATGGTGGTGCCCTACCTAATTAGTCAGCTCATAGGGGGCGTGATAGGGGCTTCTATGTCAAAGGTAACGGTTAAACTGACAAATGTGCTAATTCAATGCATTTTCATGTAACGCTTAAACTGTAAATGTATCATTAAATGTTAAAATTGTATTTATTTTTAGCGTATTTACACTACAATAATTTCATTTAAACAACATTTACATAATATGTGAATACAATTTTGGATTTAAACTTGCATGTTCACAATGCTTGGTGATACATGCACATTTAAAACCTAGCCCTGTCAAATTTCACATATTTATGGCAAGAGGGCTGTATAGATAGTTGGCTAGGTGGTTTAGATTATTTTGTTAAATATTAAATTATTTGCATTATTTAATTTAATTAATGGAAGGTAGGGGGCTAACAATGTAACAGCCAGCCAGTTGACTTTCACTGAAAGCTAGCTAGTGATCTAGCTATTGCTGAGCTAGCTAACATGAGTGTTCATGAATTGTTCTAACACCAGCATCTGCAATTCACACGGCGGATCACAAGGATCTATTCTATATACGTTAAGTACATTACATATATTCTGAATTTATTTTGTGTAATAGTGCTGCTCATAGCAGTATAGACACAGAATGTAAAGTTCAAGTACAGTTTTATACCATAAGTGATGAAATATGAGCGTTGAGGATGGCTCAGTGGTTAGGGAGTCAGACTTGTAGTCGGAAGGTAGCAGGTTCTATTCACGACTGAGCCAAATGGCATCCAGGGGGATATCACTGTAAGTTGCTCTGGATACGAGTGTCTGCTAGTGCTAAATGATTAAAATGTAAATAATGTACATGAATTACAGGTGATTTAACATGTACAGTTCCAGTACATTAACGTCAATCTAGACATACAGTAGAAATGATTTCCCAAACATTTCCATATTAATTGGTCCCTCAATTTGACTCAATATATTAATTTGTTCCCTCAAGTATTTACCAGCTTAGAGGATGTAATGGATGTGCTGAGCATATGCCTGTTATTCTAAGTGAGACTGACAAGTTATTGTTAACGGTTGCAGCATTGGCATATAACATTGGCAGGATTTTGTTGCTCATGATTGACCTGCACTGTTTTCATATGATGACACCACAGCCAGTAACATGACTCAATTGTTCTTCAGGTGATGACGTCAAAAGACAATTATGCCAAAGCCCATGGGGCAGCATTTACTATACTGCAGTCAGATGAGCAGCTGTTGGGGGCTCTGTTTGGAGAGATGGCCATGACCTGCCTGGTCACCACTGTGGTGCTGTTGGGTGCAGTCAATGCCAAGAGCAGCAGCCCCATGGTGCCGTTCATGGTGGGCTGCACCGTCATAATCAATGTCCTTGCTGGGTGAGTTACTATGAGGGCCCTTTCTGGTTTTCTGGCCTAATATGATCCTGATCTTAGTCAGGCTATACTATTGGAATACTACCCAGAGCTTTTCTTGGTGCGGTTTACTGAAACAGATAAAATAATTTAAAAAAAAAGATATGAATAGATAGTCCCTGGAAGCCTAAACATCTGTGACGGCAACATTAATGCAGAAAGAAATGTACACATTTTGGAGCAACATATGCTGCCATTTAGACATCATCTTTTCAAGGGACGTATCAGCATTTTTCAGCAGGACAACGGCAAATCAAATTCTGTCCAGATTACTAAGACATAGTTGCGTAAGCAGAGAGTGCGGGTACGAGCATGGCCTACTTGCATTCCTAACATGTTTCCAATTGAGAATGTGTGGCACATTACGAAGCCGAAAATAATACAACAGAGGCCCCATACAGTTGCGCAGGACATACATAATGGATGAATGTTGCCCAAACGATTAATAAGTCATGGATTAAAAAAAAGGTGATGTTACACAGTGGTAAACAGTCAGCGGTCTGAACGTTTTTGGAGTGTGTTACCGTCATCAGATTTGAAATTAGTGTATATTTTCAAAAATAAATTAAATTCACAAAGTAAAACGATGTGTTAATAATGTGTTTTCAATATACTACAGGGTGAATTTAATATTCAAATGACCATTTCAGATAAAATGTTCATCATGGCATTACTGACTTTGAGCCTTTTCTGTGTAACAATATTTATTGTTCCCATATTTGCCTATATTTTAATTTATGACAAACATGAAGAACATGTCAATAATTTCATATTGGCTGTAATAGACATACAACGCAGTGTTATTTCATGGATATAATGTTGCTGCATACCTGGCGATAACATTTCCTACTACTCTTTTAGTAGAGCATAGCACATACACTCCAAGGGGCTCAGGGTGGGCTAGTGGTTAGAGCATCTGACAAGTAATTGAAGGCTGGTACATCCGATCCCTGAGCTGGCAAACTGAAAAGATGTACTGTAGTTTTGTCTCCAAGCAAGGCAGTTAACCTTAATTTCTCATGTCAGAGTAAAGATGAAAATCTGTTCTAAAATTAAGACATAAAACAGGATTTTAATAACTTAAGATGTATGTATGAACTGTAAATCATCCAGATAAGGGTGTCTGTAAACTACATTAATTTAAATGTACTTCTAATTCCCTTGTTGTTATTAATTAATCAATCAGAGGAGATGTGTCTGGAACCTGTCTGAATCCGGCCAGAGCTTTGGGTCCTGCTATATTGGCAAACTACTGGACATACCACTGGGTTTACTGGGTGGGACCTATTACAGGGGGACTGGTGGCAGCTGCACTGGTTAGGTAAGTAGGCTTCTGCATTTTATCATTGCCTACAGTCATTTCTGTAAATAGAAAAACTGAAATATGCTAACAGCATTTTACTGTCTTTTAATGTGTCTCAATTCTAGGTCATTATTACTTAACAAAAAGCATAGTTAAATATGATCTTTCTATACATTTTCTTTTTTCAGACTACTGCTTGGAGACAGGAAGACACGTCTTGTCATGAAGTAATAGCATAACGAGTTGATAAACCTCAGAATAGTATTTGTTTTAATGTTGCTTTACGCTTAAACAAAAACTACATGTAAAAGGTGCTTCCTTGTAAATGATCATGATATATGTAAATATGACACAATATGTTAAATAATATATGATTGTAAAAAGAATTGCCTAAAACTGTATTCAAAATGTAAACATATTTGTTTCATCATTAGCCTAATTTCTATGGTTAGATCATATATGGGATGACTTTGCATAACAACTACTCACTTCTGTGACTTGAATTCAGAGGCGCCTAAGGGTTTCTGGAGATAAACTTGGCAAGGTACTGTCCATAATTTGATTCATCTATCCTAAATCTCAGGCAGCGCTATGCCAATTTACACTGCCTTTTGCTGGAGGCCCAGAGAAAGTCATAAAACCCATGACTTATAGTCAGGCTCGAACCACTGACTAACATGATGAAGTGATAGGTTAGGGTTAGGTTAAGTTTAGGGTTAGGGTTAGGTTAAGTTTAGGGTTAGGTATACTTGTGGTCTAAATTGAAGAGGAAAGTCTACAAGCACAAACATAAAATGATTGATGAAATGTGTCTCAATTCCGGCCTCCTCTCCATATTGATTGGGTATTCGCCTGAACCAATTATAATCTTTCTGCCCTCAGAACATGTTTGAGTATGGAAAACTGATATGTGCCCAACAGGGGGGCTGGGATATTCAAAGATGTTTTATAAGTGTCATTCTCTCCTTTACTCTTGGAGAATGATCGCTATTAGACAACATGCTATCTTTAGCCGTGCTATGATTTTACTCTGTAAATTCAGGTATTTAATTAAAAAGTACTTTATCTCTCACTAAACACTTAAATATATGGCGCTTCTTACGGCTTAAGATGTAAAAAAATAGTCCGGCTAATCTGTTCCCTCAATTTTGTTAATCCCTTCCCTCGATGTTTTAATCCATATTCCCAGTTTTTTATCTGTTCCCTCTGATATTTTATTTGTTCCCTTAATTGTTTTAAATAAATTCATGAATCTAACCTGCAGATTCGACCACACATATTTTGCTTTGATCAATCAGAGTTCTTATTATATATTTCTACTTCAATTTGATCTTGAAATGCAAGGATTTTCTTGTTTTCAATGGTAAACCTAACATCGGCCTGAGCCAGAGCAGCTCTGAAACATTTCTTTTGAGTGCAGAATGTGGACAACTTACAAGTAGCCTACAGTTGGATATAAAGAAGCCTAAATGCACAGTAAATGTCCTGGAAACCTACTGTAGCTCAACTTTTTAAACAAACTGTAGCCAAAAAAATAAAACACTTAGACAAAACTGAAAGCAACGATGTGCAAAACAAGCTGCTCTCTTTGGAGTAACTAGCATAGACTAAACAGTAACCAACTAAAAGTAACGTATAGCGGAAGCGCAGTTTTCTTGATAAGTATTGAAAAACGTAGCAACACGTAACAGACGACAAGTGACAATGAACCAAAAGCAACTGAACAAACATACTGGAATAATTGAAGCAAAGACTCACATTGAAGACAATGACTCAGACAAGAACACAATCTCTTGGATAATGAATCAAGTCATAGAAATGTCCTGGTCAAGCAGCACATACACTAATCAGACACACGAGGGTGCCAAAATGTCCTTCATACACAGCAAATTATCTAGTGTTGATTTTCCAGTGTTAACTATAGTATTAACTGAGGTGATAATTAACACTTGTTGGTGTTAAAACAACACAATAGGACCCATGTGTTGATGTAAAAAAATTGTGTTAGTTGTCAGAGTGTTACTTTAACAATGTGAAGTGTTAGGGAAAACCATCAAAATTTCCCAGAATGCTTTGCTGCAGGTTTATTATTTTCTAATTTGTGCATTCATGAATTGATTACTTTATGTGTAATTATTAAATAATAATTATTACTTGCAACCATTACTGAGATTAGTGTTCCCGTCGATGTAGTTTAGCTAGTCTTGTTCAGTAAGTACTTCACCCTTGCAGTTTTATTAAATGTATATTACGAAGTGTATTAGGTCGCCAATATCTGCAAGGAAAATGAATGACGTTTTAATCAAGTGGGAACTATATACTACCTATTTATTGTAATGGAGGTTTGCTAATGATTACAGTAGTGGTGGGCGATACTGCTAAATTTGAGTTCAATCCGATACCAAGTAATACAGGTCCAGTAGCTACTGCCGATATTGATATGGATACCTTTTACTATTAAAAGCAGCGTATGTACTTTTATGTACGGGAGAGTAGTGTATCATGATTTATGATGTATTTATCATTTAAAATATTTTTATCTTACTTTAAGTATTATTTATTTATTATGTTACTTTTTATTATGTTTTATCATGTGAGACTTTGTAAAAACATGTTGACTGTATGTACTGTATCTTTAGAATTCGCCATTGGTACCAGGTAGTCAGGGTGAGCGGCGCATCGCGCTTTGCGTTTGTGACCAGTATTTGTTGTTTGAGAGCACTGCACAGTCAAAAGCAACAGCAGCGGAGTTGGAGAAGCACTTAAGATGTGTTCATGATAACAGAACGTAGTTTGCACAGTTTGACAGTTCTATGCTTTGATGAAATGTGTAGAAGAGAGAAACTGAAAGTTCTTTCGATCCTATTGACGCTAATATCGATCTTCAAACAAGAGACCTAATATCGCTAGTTTCAATATTTTTGGATCGATACGCCCACGACTAGATTACAGTTTATAATGGAGTGGATGGCAACAAAATGACGTCTGAATGTTAGATACATGTTCTTTTTAATTATGTCTCTAGACTTCATTTGGTTAATTTTATTTGAAAAATAAATGGTTCATTTAAAGGTCCCATGGCATGAAAATTTCAATTTATGAGGTTTTTTAACATTAATATTAGTTCATCTAGCCTGCCTATGGTCCCCCAGTGGCTAGAAATGGCAATAGGTAAAAACAAAGCACTGAGTATCTCTCTCTGACTTTGAGAAAACGAAAGCTAAGACGAGCTGTTCTGAAATTTTCCCCTTATGTCGTCATAAGGGGAAAGGTTACCTCCCCTTTCTCTGCTTGGCCCGCCCAGAGAATTTGGCCCGCCCATGAGAATTTAAATCAGCTACAACCACGCAAATATTGTTTTTCCTTGAGAGACATAATGGCTTGCAAACGAGTGATGCATGGCAGTCGCTCAGTGTTTGGATGTACAAAAGAACACAAAAGTATTTTTTTAGTTCCTTCATCTGAACCTCTGAAGAACCAGTGGGTTAATTTAATTTTCTCTGGAAATGCGCCAACACAACTTCCAAAAGTTTTGTATGTCTGCGCCGAACATTTCATCGACGACTGTTTCCTCAACTTCGGCCAATACAGAGCTGGCCTTGCTGAATGTCTGAAATTAAAGTCTGGATCAGTACCGACTCTCCTTGGCTTAGCTACAAACCTCGGAGACGTAAGTTAACTAACGCTGTATCATTTAGTTTCTTTACTGTGTATGGTTACTACCTAGCTTGTTAACCTTAGAATGGGGCTGTAACTTTAGCTCTGCAGCTAACAACCAACAGCCTTACTGTCGCTAATGTAAATGTAGATAGCACCAAGTATGTGTGTGAATACACACTGTAATGCGAGTATTGTACACATCTTTGTTATTTAGATAACCGTTCTGCCGTTGGTGTTATGGCGCGCGCGATATCCGCCTTTCCCCTCATTGGAATGACTAAGTGTGCACCTCTGGAAATCAGGGTGATCAGATGAGAATGGATAAATTCGAGGCACCTTACAGCAATGAGGCTACAGGCACTGATTTTAACGGCTTGGATTATCAATAGAATGTCCCGAATATTTACGAATGTTTGGTGGCCACCCTACTACAGACAAATACAGCTGTCTTTTACCAGCTACGTGACCGCAGTAGTTATAGCATTTTTTTATAGAATTGCTTTATGGCATACTATTAAAGGGAAAAGGGAAAGACCCTGCTCTGGAGTAGGAGCTAAAAAAGTTATAGGCACGGCGGTGCGAGGAACTAAATAACGCTGCAATTTCTTCTATTGGAACACAAGAAAAAAGGGTTATAGGAACGTTGTGTTCTAGGAACTGCAAAAATCGGAAAGCGGCTAATGTCACTATGGACCAAAATCTCTGAGGAATGTTTCCAGCACCTTGTTGAATTTTCGTATGATAAAAAGAATTAAGGAAGTTCTTGTTGAGAAGTAATTCTATAAGAGCATCTTGTAAAACAGTTTTGTAGTACTTTTAGGATGTCAGGGCAGTATATAGAGAGAGGACTATGGTTATCCCTAAACTATGGGCCTGTTGCTAAATATTGAGGCCTAGAGTGAGTCTGCACTTTCTCTCCCTGAGAGGATTACGGCCATGTTAAGATGAGCTCATTAATTCAGAGAGAGATAAGCTTTTAGAAAAGGGATGACTTATACCCTTGTATGTATATCTGTTAAAATGTATGTATCTTGTGTTGTATGTATCTGCATGTGTGATATGTATGTATGTATGGTTATATATAAATATGATTATGTGTATGTATATACAGTGGGTAAAATAAGTATTTAACATGTCACTATTTTTTTCAGTAAATATATTTCCAAAGGTGCTATTGACATGAAATGTTCATGGCAGAAGTGCATCATACCGGATGGGGCATAATTTCCAGGGTCTGATCTTCCTCTATGACATGGTGGACGTGCATCAAACTGGATGTTGTCATTTTCCGGGTCCAAACTTCCTGTATAATGTGGTGGAAGTGTGCCATACCAGATGTAGTGTAATTTCCGTTGTTCAAACTTACTGTATGACATGGTGGAAGTGTGCCATACCGGAAGAGCTTGGACCTTCTGGGGCTTAACCTCAGGAGTGGGATATTCGTTATGGCATGGTCAGGTCTGGTGAAATGGATTATTCATTATCACTTTGATGTAGAGTTGTTTTACAACTTTGGTAATTACCTAGCATGTGATGTTACGATATCTGAGACAACATATGTGTATTTCTAACAGCTGTGCTTTACAACATTATGGGGGCGAATATTGGGTTCTTGTTTCACAGCGTTTATGATGTACGCATGAACAAAAAAGTTTCCACAAATGAAATGGTTTGTGAAACAGGTTAGTCTTTGAAGTGTAGTTTAGGACCGATGTTGTGTTTGATGTTTTCCGGCCTAGACTGCAGCATTTCCTGTTTTAAGATGTATGCCTGAAATAACAAGGTCTGTTTACACAATTGATGTTGGTGTAAAAGTACCAAACAGATACTTGTGTGATGTGTAATGTGGTGATTTTTATTATTTTATTGCAATGCTTTAGTGTATTTAAACCACACAGACCTTTGTAGCCATCGTTTAGTGAAGTTGTGTAAACGGCACAGTCATGGAAGGCATTGCAGCAAATAACTTTTAGAAAGAATCTCTGATGAAATCTAGCAACATTAAGGCTGCACAACACTTTGCCAAAAAACATATTTTGGAAGATGATAACATGAGTGCAGTGTCAGCCCCCAAGAAATCAATGTAGAGATTAGCACGGATTATACCTTCTTCAGCTATACAAAACAGACATAGTGAATGTTGAGTGGTATATTTGATTTGTGGGCTGGCCTTACCATATGAACTGAGATAAGGACTTGTTACATTATAGTTTATTTTTCTATATTCCTTTGCTACATTTGCCATTTAAGTATATTGTGTTTTCTGTTATATAATGTATATGTCCCTTAAAGTTAATGTGACTTTCTGGTTTGGCCATTTCTAGGATAGGGTTTAGGTTAGGTTAGGCTGGTATTTTGTAGATCTGATGATTAATGATCAATGATTACGTTCAGCCGTGTTCTAATAGCCAGTTAGTTTACTCTTTATAAATGGTGGCCAAACTAGGGAGAGGTGTTGGTCATTGGTTATCTGTTCATTGTGTGGAGAGTGTTTTGGAAATGTATGTGAACGCTCTTTACTTGTATGTTAGCTGTCAGTTTTTATGCCAATGTGAGAGCATAGTAAACTTTATAAGTATACTCGTTGTGCACTCGCATTTACTTGTTCACCTGTAACTGTATTAGGTTTTGAAAAGAGTGTGGTATGTGCTTGAGTTTATGCGTATGCTCTTCACTTGTATGTTAGCTGACAGTGTTTATGCCACTGTGAGAGCACAGTAAACTATATAAGTTAACTCATTGTGCACTCGCTTCAACTGTTTGCCTGCAACTGCAATACATATATGTTTCCCGGATTGTCCGTTAAAAAAAAAAAAAAACATCTACTGCCTGCTCTGGTCTCCCTCTCTCTACACAAGTACAGGTCCTTCTTAAAACATTAGCATATTGTCATAAAGTTCATTATTTTCCAAATTTAACTTTCATATATTTTACATTCATTGCACACCAACTGAAATATTTCAGGTTTATTGTTTTAATACTGATGATTTTGGCATACAGCTCATGAAAACCCAAAATTCCTATCTCAAAGAATTAGCATATTTCATCTGACCAATAAAAGAAGGGTTTGTAATACAAAAAAAAGAAAAAGTCAACCTTCAAATAATTATGTTCAGTTATGCACTCAATACTTGGTCGGGAATCCTTTTGCAGAAATGACTGCTTCAATGCGGCGTGGCATGGAGGCAATCAGCCTGTGGCACTGCTGAGGTGTGATGGAGGTCCAGGAC
>JACXGM010006110.1:0-21607 GCA_016801145.1 Umbra pygmaea
TCCATTGTGAGTCAGCTAACACCACGTCCATCAGTCTTTGAAACGTACTAGGTGCATTACAAAGGCCGAAACTTAACACATTGAATTCGAACAAACCCTGCCGTGTGGAGAATGCAGTTTTTGCCCTATCCAATGGGTCAACCACAACCTGCCAGTACCCACTGGCTAGGTCGAGGGTGGAAAACCACCGGGCCTGATTAAAGCTGTCCAGCGCATCATCAATGCGAGGGAGAGGGTAAGCATCCTTCTCTGTAACCTCGTTCAGCCCCCTATAATCAAAGCAAAAACGCAAACTCCCATTCTTCTTACGTACTACAACAACTGGGGCTGCCCAGGGACTACTTGAAGGTCTAATAATGTTATAAGTAAGCATCTGTTTCACGTGCTCAGCAGCCTCCTGTTGTAAATGAAGAGGGATCCGCCGTGGGGCAATTTTAATAGGTTTTGCATTACCCGTGTTGATTTGATGCATTGTCGAATGGGCCCGCCCCAGATCAGTGTCCCCAGTGCTGAAAACAGACGCGTGTCGATGGAGTAGCTCCCTAACAGCTTGCAACTCCCCTCTATCAAAACCTCTATCCCCAAGGCCGAACTGTTCTACCAGGGTTTCTTCACTCCACAACGGAATGGCAGTCTCACGACCCAGTTGTCCCCCACCACCCACTGGTTCACTTCCTACCTCTGCATCGGTGACAAACACCCCCACTTTCATGCCTCGTTTCAAATTACGGACCTCATAGGTTACATTGATCACTCGTACAGGTACAACCCCATCGACCACAGTACAAACTACCCGGGCAACAAGAACATCACAATGATCAGGTAGTGATGCGGAAGGTTCCAGCATGCCTTCTGCCACCCCTCCAAACTTCCCCCCAACCACCCCATAAATAAATATTACACCTTGCCCTCATACCCCGTTAACTCTGGTTCACCGTTGGTTATTTTCAACCATAGCCCCTTTGGAATAATGGATACTTGAGCCCCCGTATCTACCAGCAGTTGAGTAGACCACCCACCTAGCTTAGCCGGCAGGTACACTCCTGGCAAACGGTGGTCATCGGTTAAGGCCACATTAGAGACACTAGGGAGGGGGGCAAGCATTTGGCCCACTATGCCTGCCCCCTCTAGTTTCCCGACACATAGGGGCAGTTCCGTCGATAATGCCGGTTACATCCGCATTCCCAACACCCCTCAGCCCCACTCTTTATCCCTTGATCAAAAGCAGGCCCACGAGACCCCTGAACTACAGCTCCGAGCCCATAAGCAGACGCAGACCTGCCCAATGCCGGCCCGCTAGGGGCCGCCCCATGACCCCTTCTCACCTCCCCCCGCAGGGTCCTAACCTCCTGTCCTAATTCCTCCACCACCCCCAAAAGCATCTCCATTTTAGAGTCATGAGCTGGACATTGTTCAGACACGCCTCTGACCCTAGTAGCAGGGACCCCCGGGTCATGCTCCAGGCCCCTGATAACCTCCATTTCCGAGGCTATACTTATAGCCTGCTCTAGAGTACCCGGCCTAGCAGCCCTCAACGTGACCCTAGCATCTCCACTACTCACATACTCCATAAAACGGTCACGGGTGAATAGGTCTACTGTCGCAGGCGCTACCGTAGGGTAAGCTTTTCCCATTAACCGCCGTAAAGAGTTACCAAATTCACGAGCGGATTCATTGGGCTCCTTCTGGCCAGGAGTGTAGCACAATTCCCCTCATGACTGTCGCAGGGATCCAAACACCTCCCCATAGCATCCGTCAATAGTGCATATTCCCCTCTGTCCTCTGCAGAGAGGCCACTATAAATGGTCCTAGCCCGCCCAGATAACAACAGCGACATTCACTTCAGCGGCCATTTCAAACTGGCTAGCCCAATCTACCCACTCCCTCCCCACACCTGTAAATGTTTCAGGCATAAACACCGGGCGGGTGGTAGGCCCATATGGTGCAACAGACATCCCCAGATTAATTGCCAAATCCGGGCCCTCTCCCGTGCTAGAGCCTGGTGTGTCCTCGACCACAGACATCATACAAATATAAAGATCCCACCGCTGCCACCAGTGTAATAAACCTAGACCTCTACCGAAGGTGCTGGCTGTTACTGGATTGAGTCGACTAGGTAGTATGAACGCTGCCACCACCTTTTTTTATACCGGTAAGGTCCGGTATGGTTCTGTAGACGAGACACACCAGCCCACACAGTCCATATACATAGAATTAGGTTAACACAGCACACAGGTAACACTAGCAAGGATCAGGTTTAGCACAGCATACAGATAACACTGCAAAGGATTAGGTTAACACAGCACGCAGGTAACACTAGCAAGGATCAGGATTAGTACAGCATACAGATAACAATAGCAAGGATCAGGTTTAGTACAGCATACAGATAACACTAGCAAGGATTAAGTTAATACAGCACACAGGTATACTAATAATGATCAGGCGAGCACATTATACATTACCCCCCATTACCACTAATAAGGACCAGGCTACTACCGCACACTGTAAAAAGGCTTGCAAAAACATAGGTAACAAGGCACGCATCAGAAGTGTAGATAACTGGAGCACTAGGCCACAATTCCCAACCCCTAAAAGCATCCCTTTTACTCTCTACCCGGACGGCTAATCCCCAGTAGCTTCTCCCAGTTCCCCTCTCCTGCCTTAAGCTATGCCCAGAGCTGTATAAGGATAAAAACTAGACAGACAAAACCATTAAATTGGTTGGTTAAGACACTTAGCTCTCCGAGCAGGTAAGACCCCCTCCTGGGGTCTAGGCATGTGCACCTGGACATGCCGGGTGGTTGGACGTCTCCGGTCCCGGCAGATACCGTCGGTCCCTGGTGCACCTAAATGTGCGGGAGGTCTACGCAATAACCTCCCCGCTGGATAAGACGTGCGGCAATCGCCCCGCTCGTCTCCTCTGGTCTCACGGGGAAGGGAATGCGGCCTTGGCGTGCTCCTATGTCACCAACTAGCTAGCTTTCCACCAACACCCTCTCTCTCTATCTTCAGCGCCAAGTCCTGGCGATCGCCCCCAACCGTTCCAATGTCTGAGCACAATAGCGTGACCGTCCCAAGTTCTCGTAGTTCCTCCTGTCTCCTCGTTATGCTCACGTCTCTTAGCTTAAATAACCTCCAGCGTTCCTCTCTCAGCTGAGCCCCATTCCCTCATTATCTCCTCACCCATAGAGAAGGCTAGATTCTCTTGCCCAGGCAGGGAGCATAATGCTTCCTACATTAAAATACCATCAACAAATCAGTCACAGAGAGAGGGGAAAAGGGCGGGTACAGGAAATTTATATATATAAATGAACCGATATATACATAAAATACCAAAACATTCAATAAAGGAGTCCAGGGGCTCTATCTTACACCCAGCACAATTTAGTTTTTACACCAATGCATGTATCATTCCTATCTTGCACCCAACGCATAGGGGACTTTTCCCTCCACAGACACGTGTCGGTAAATGAGGGAATGAGTTTGCATTTGTTGGGCGGTTCAGCGAAAAGAAGAGGCGTGTTCCGGTGCTAACGTTCCCTGGTGCTCTCTTGAAGTTCCCGAAAACAATTCTGCCACTGACCAGGAAATATCTGGTTAAAAGTCAGTGGCATGTTATTCAGATGCTATTTTAAGGGCGCATGCATCGCCATAATGCAGCGTGTGCACAACGCTCATACACTTTGCTCCTCTCATCTACACAAATGCAGCAGTTCCCATTATTGCAATCGATACATATTTAGAAGGAAAAATATTATGCTGTTTAATTGAAAACACACACAAACACGCATTGTAGCCTAATTGAATGAACATTCGGCACACTGAAAATGCGCGTCAGGTGTTTGGATAGGACAGGAGGCATTGAGACTACTCAAGACACAGCATTCTGTGTAGCTTGTTGAAAATATGTACTTGAAAATAAATTAAAAAAACAATTAAATCATTTTCATATGGTAAACACCTGTGTTGCTCCATAGACTCCTACTAAATTAAACACCAATGCCAAGGCATACTGTATGACATCAGTCAGACTAAGCTAATGGAGCATTTAATAGGGCACTTAATTACCTAAATGCAGATATTTTCACCAATATACACCTAAATAATATCAGGAATTCTTCCGGAATTATGGCTCTTACACAAATGTGAACAATTTAACACATATGACTACATCAAAGTTATCATAAATATGCTAGTTCATGTACTAGCCATACCTCCTAATAATTCATTCGCCGTACATAACCACATAGCAGAATTCCAACTACGGGGGTTCAGCCTGGGATGTTGTGCCCCATCTATTATGATGGAGGTTTGGGCACACCATACTGGAGGTCTCAGCCTGTCATAAATCATACCCTGGATACTCCCACTAGGATCATAAATTACACCTTTGACAGAAGCAGCCCTACACCAACTACTTCTCTACAAGCAGGGATTACTAAACACAATGTTAGTGACAGCAGATAGATGGTAGAGTTATAAAAACACTTTGTCATTTTTATAACAGTAACCAAATACATTTTTCATAGAAATTCAAAAGCAGTACCCAAAGTGTTGGGGTGTTGGCTGTGCAAATGAAATGCTTATGGTAACTAATGAAGAGATGTGTGCAGAATGTCTGAACATTAATAACAGCTCTTTGCTGTGAAATCACATGGTCCTGTCAGCCATTCTAATCATCCCTAGCTTTAAATGGTTGTCAAATCATAGTTTTATATGACCAATCATGTGTTCCCTTATGATGAACACTCTGGTGCAATGTTGCCCATTTATGCTGTGTATGAATTGACACATAAGGATTGACTGTGAGAGTACCGCATATGGATGACTGTGTGAGTACCGCATATGGATGACTATGTGTGAGTACCTCATATGGATGACTGGGTGAGTACCTCATATGGATGACTATATGTGAGTACCTCATATGGATGACTATGTGTGAGTACCTCGTATGGATGACTATGTGTGAGTACCTCATATGGATGACTATGTGTGAGTACCTCATATGGATGACTATTGGTCCTCTGCAGGACGTGAGTAAGCGGATGTCTCTGCCCATGGACATTCGTCTGCCTCCAGAGTTCCTCAAGAAGCTGCAGATGGAGAGCGAGAGTGACTCTCCTCCCTGCAAACCCCTCAGCCGCATGTCCAGACGCGCTTCACTGGTTGGTACCATAACAAATACACTCATACCCAAATACACAAACTGAACCTCTAAGGACTGGTTACAAGACACAAACTGTCTGGCAAAACTGTTTAAAAATGCATTCATACCTTTGAAAATTAATCAAATGCACGTACTATACATTTTAGAATTGAGATGCTATTTTACAGTGCTGCATCTTATGTCAGACATCATATACAGTCATATACATGTCATTATGCTTACTTTTTCCTATTTTGTCTTGTAAAGATTTTCTTTCAAATGTTTGCATTTATTTTGGTTATGAATTTATTTAGGTAGAAATGTGCGTTCCATCATCAACAGAACCCAAAGCACTGTAACGCCCCTGTGCCCTGCCTATAGCCAGTCATAAAGTAGCATGGTAACATAATGCTCACTGTAGGATAACTTGTGTGTTTTGTCCATACAGTCTGACATTGGCTTTGGAAAGCTAGAGACGTACGTGAAACTGGGAAAACTTGGAGAGGTAAGTGTGTGTTGCTATGGTTACGCTTTTTCAGCTGCGGTTCAAGGTCCACATGCAGCTTATTAAATAGGTGCAGGATACAGAGAATTGCATGTGAAACAAAGGAGGAGCTGGAGGTGTGTGGGTACTCACCTTCCATTTAACTCTGTCTGGGAGAGCAAAGGAGTCAACACTTTAAACCCAGGGAGTACCCAATTACTGTGGGTATCTCTTTCCCAGTCTATAATAACATGATAGGTGTAAGCAGGCTTCTACTTAGTTACCAAAATATTACTAACACCTTTCCTGTCTGCTGTGTGAAGCGAGAGGACATTGGAAGCAGTAGGGTTGTTGTAGGGTACTAAGATGACTTGCAGTTTAGGACATCTAAAACACAAAAAGGACAGAAGTCGTGGATGTGAAACTGCTTATTCCAATAACATAGTGGTCCTGTTTCAATAGCACACAGCCTGCCATAAGACAAGTCATTGTTCCAATAGAGAAATGGCAATGGCATAAATGAGCTGGTAGCCAATTTAATCTGGATGTTAGATTACTTTTTGAGTTAAGTTCAATAGTAAAAAAGGATTTGGTTAGACAGGGACAGAAAATGTTTTTACAGAAGGACTAGTGTGATTGACAATTCCTCCCTGTTTCCTTTTAACCTACTTCCTGTGTAGGGGACGTATGCCACTGTTTTTAAAGGCCGGAGCAAACTTACAGAGAATCTTGTGGCCCTGAAAGAGATCAGGCTAGAACACGAGGAGGGAGCCCCATGTACCGCTATCAGAGAAGGTAGCACACAGCTCCCTATACAACCAGCACAAACTCCTTACCTCTGCTTACTTCTGCTCACCACATACAGCTCTGGAAGAAATTAAGAGACCACCGCTAATTGTTTTCGACCCAACTGAAAATCTCTGATCAAGAGGAAGATGAATGGTCATAAGACATCAAACACAACTGAGCTCTTCACATTTCTGTACCAGGAGTGGCAAAAGTCAATCAACATCAATGTGAAAGACTGGTGGAGAGCATGCCAAGATGCATGAAAGCAGGTTTCTAATGCCTCCACCAATGCAGTGTAATGCTAACCAACCAATGGGCAGAAGATGACACCTTAAAACACAGCCCCTCCTCATTTGCATAATAAGGCAGAAATGCATAAATAAATACATTTAATTACTTTAATTTAATTACTGCCTACATTTATTTGTTTACTGTATTTATTTGTGCATTTAATCGTATGCTTACTTATTTTTTGAGCATTTATTTATTTATATATTTTTTTCTTAATTTGGCAGACTTGGTCCTCCACAGACAAATATAGTTTACCATTGAATAAAATCATGAGATAGGGGACAGGCCAAAAATTCATTGCGAACCCTGCATGAAAGCCAATTATTATTATACAATTATTATTAATCCACCAAAAATGTATTTAACACATTACCTAAGTTAACACATTAGTATTGTGTTGTTGAAAACTGAATATTAACTTTTTTTATTTGCATTATTCGAGATCTGACAACATTGCATCTTTTTTCTGCAAATAAATGCTCTGAATGACAATATTTGTATCTACAATTTGGGAGAAATGTTGTCAGTATTTTATGGAATGAATAAAAATATTCATTTTACCCAAACACATATTTTTTGCAGAGGTCTCTTATTTTTTTCCAGAGCTATACATACAAAAGCCTGAGATTGACTTTATAAGCTCTTCAAACCTCAGGAGAAACACTGCCATCCACTGGACCTGAAATGTCATTACTTTGTCCTCACACATTCATGCAGCCATAACAATATCCAACCATTTCCCATGTGTCTTTGCAGTGTCTCTTCTGAAGAACCTAAAACACGCCAACATTGTCACGCTGCATGACATTATACACACAGAACGCTCCCTCACGCTGGTCTTTGAATACTTGGTGAGTAGTTCACTCATCTTTTAACTATATTCTGAGCAGTTTATTAACTGCTGTTATATCTGCTTGTTTATTTAGCCTCATGTTAAAGTGTCTGAGTGTCTCTCAGGACAGTGACCTGAAACAATACCTGGACAACTGCGGAAACCTCATGAGCATGTACAACGTCAAGGTTAGTCTCCTCCTTCCGAACGCGATTTACCATCATATTCGCCATCATCGCAATCACCATATTTATTATTCTGTCTTCTGTCTGCCCAACCTCTCTAGATCTTTATGTTCCAGTTGTTACGTGGTCTGTCCTACTGCCATAAGAGGAAAATCCTTCACAGAGACCTGAAACCTCAGAACCTCCTCATCAATGAAAAGGGAGAGCTCAAACTTGCTGACTTTGGTACGATTCACAAAACATATGGACACAAATGTACCAATAGTGCCCCTATGTGGATACATTCTTATATTATCCTCTATTATCACTAACTGTTTCGACACTTGTCCTGCATGAAGACAGAAGACCAGGAGTGCGTTTCCCGAAAGCATCGTTAGCCAACTATGGTCGCAAGTTCCGTCATTACTAACGGAACTTGCGACCATAGTTGGCTAACGATGCTTTCGGGAAAGGCACTCCAGAACAGCAGATATGTTCCCTCTTGTAGACACAACTAATAACTGTTTATGTGATTGATTGGTCAGGTCTGGCCCGGGCCAAATCTGTGCCCACTAAGACCTACTCTAACGAAGTGGTGACTCTTTGGTACCGCCCGCCTGAAGTACTGCTCGGTACCACCGAGTACTCTACACCCATCGATATGTGGTGAGTCTACTACACATACTGCACACCCACTGGAAACCTGAATGAGGGAAGGTACAATTTTATTAAATCTGTTGTCGTGCTCACCAGATAATGTCCCTTTCTCTGCCATAATTTGTCTCTGTTTGAGTGTATATTATATTCATCAACTAATTGCCACTTGTTGATGAATGGCTGATTGCTTCCAAAATAGAAACAGACCATATGAATATTCCTTCCTACTGGTTAATTTTAGAAAGCTATGTGTTTATGTTCACAACAGGTGGGTGCTTACATTTGCATTGTGTTTAATATTCTACTGTACATGGCATCAATTGTACAGTAGAATGATTATTATAAACCAGGTGCTTTGAATGCTGATTGGCTGATAGTCATGAAATACTGTATACTAGCAATAAGGAACAAGGGGTGTATATGGCAATAGCCAATCACTGTTCTTATGTATCATGTACCAGTAGTGCTTGGACACAGCACTTAGTCATGGTATATTGGCAATATATTTGACAGTTTTTCTAATTTCCTTTGGCTCAATTCTGAAATAAGAAAGAAATATTCAAAACAATAATTACACATATCAATTGTCATACTCTTCACAACATCTAAACATTCTTTCATTGTGTGAGCCATCACATGCAAGATTATCCAGTCAATTTTCAAAATCTATCAGATAAAATGTGACCACAATAATTCATTGAACAGTGACAATTCTTTTGTTGTTTTGGTTCTATACTCTGGCACTTTTGAGTTTGAAAGGGCACAATGACAATTAGGTTAAAGTGCAGATGGTCAGCTTTTTTTTCAGATGAACTGTTTAGAAATCATCTAACCTTTTGTACACAGTCCCCCATGTTCAACATAATGTAGAATGTAGATATTTGGTCACATATTGTCACACTCTCCATGGCGTTGTTAAAGGAATGAGACATAAAAAATCAAACATTGTTTAAAGATGAAAACATTGTTTACAAAATAATAAAGGGTAAAATTGGGAATATAGTAATCTTTCTTGTACATAGAAACAATGAACCACACCATACTCAAACAGAAACAGAAATAAATACATGTACTAATCACTAAGTGAACACAGCTGGAAATTTGACCAGTACGGCTCACATGATGACAAAGAACTTTTCATTTTGGTGGCATTGGCAAATTTACTGACATATTAACTAGGTTTTGAAGCATGAATTCAAAGCTTTGGGTGATTTACTAACTTTTGCATACATGCAATAGAGTTGTGACGATTGCATTTACAGTTTAGAGAATGAGTCAAAGCAATTGAGAAAAACTGTCAACCTTTAGATTACTAATTGCATCGCATTTACAATATTTAATAGTTGTCTGCTCTGAGAGAAGCAGATTGTTCTGAATGAGAGCTTACATCTTTTGTTGTAGCATTCTCCTGTATGCATAATTTAGTCCTTGTCTAAAATAATGTTACTCTGATATTACTGTTGCCAATATGTAGAATCAAGGGGCGTAGGAGCAAGTTTAATATTGAGGAGGGACACGTAGTATGTTTTGTAAATTGTTGTTAGTATTGGGTTGGACCACATCATCTGCCGCTAACATTGGGGGACAATACTGTTTCATCTAACTTCACTGAATTACAGTTTTTCTCAATCGCTTTGGCACAATCAGTTCTGATGATGAGAAACATTTGAATAAATGTTTTTTATTAGTGTGTGCAATGACCTTTTGACTTTAATATTATTCAGATGCATACATAAGATGTTAAAAATTGGACAATATTACATGGTGGGAAACTATCACATTTTCAGAGTACACTTGACAAGGTGCCTTTGCATTTTTTGACTGTCTTTGTCTAAGCAATGATAAAGGAACCTGTTGTTTTGATGAACATGATTTGTTCATTGATTCATTTATTTACATTTGAAACATGAATTCATTCTTTTGATTGAGTGATCACCTATTGCAGGTCACATTGAGTGGTGTGCTGAATGTTCAATTTTTGACAATTGTACATTTGTTTCAGTAAATGTGCCAAATCGATTGATAGAAACTGTAACACCATTTTCCAGGGTAGTCTGTTCTCTACAGTGTTTATACTATAGTAGTCTGAGCAGAAACTAAACACATTGGCAGAATTTGATGAGCACAGAAGCTTCAGGACGCACAGAATCTCTTAGTTCACAGAAAAAGACAGAACACCAGCCACTGAATTCCATTCACATGCTTTGTGTCGATGCATCTTGTGTGTTTAGGGGCGTGGGCTGTATTCTATTTGAGATGTCGACAGGCCGACCCATGTTCCCCGGCTCCACAATAAAGGAGGAGCTGCACTTGGTCTTCAGACTCCTTGGTATATATAATCTGTCATATAAATGAGGCAATTTTGTTGGAAGTTGAAATGAAGATTCAAATACAGACAAACTCCCATACAATATAAATCATACTCCACCCACCCACAATCCTCTCCCTTTTCCAGGTACCCCAACAGAGGAAAGCTGGCCAGGTATCTCTAATAATGATGAATTTAGAGCTTACATGTTTCCCCAGTACAGACCTCAACCACTCATCAATCACGTGCCTAGGTAACACAACCACAAGTCAACCACAATAAGACCACATTTCATATAATGGCTCATAAAACACCGACCACAACCCAACATCATAACCAGTTTATTGCGTTTCTCTCTAGGCTCGATACGGAGGGGATTGACTTGCTTTCTGCATTGATCCTGGTAAGGCAATACCCACGCACCAATCTGTAACTACGAATACCAATCTAATGTTGACAACCATACCTGTATTCTGGAGTGTATTTTCCTTTTTTACTTCAGTATCACAACAGAACCATAGTATTTACCTGTTATTTTATAAGGCCACCAAGAACAGAGAATGTACCGGTACCTTTTGTTTCAGAATTACCACAACACCAGAGTATACTGTATATTACGTCAGTATGATACCAGGACCTGAGTATCTATGTTACTTCAGTATGACACTAGGACCTGAGTTATTTAGGACCTGTTATTTCAGTGTCACTAGGACCTGAGTATTTACCTGCTATTTCAGTCTAACACCAGAATCTGGGTATGTACCTGCTATTTCAGTATGACACCAAGGTCTGAGTGTGTTCCTGCTATATCAGTATGATACCAGGATCTGAGTGTGTGCCTGCTATTTCAGTATGATACCAGGATCTGTGTGTGTACCTGCTATTTCAGTATGATTCCATGATATATGTGTACACCTGCTATTTCAGTATGATTCCACGATATGTGTGTGTGCCTGCTATTTCAGTATGATACCAGAATCTGAGTTTGTGCCTGCTATTTCAGTATGACACCAGGATCTGAGTATGTGCCTGTAATTTCAGTATGATACAGGAACTGAGTATGTGCCTGTTATTTCAGTATGATACCAGGAACTGAGTATGTGCCTGTTATTTCAGTATGATACAAGGAACTGAGTATGTGCCTGCTATTTCAGTATGATACCAGGAACTGAGTATGTACTGTTATTTCAATATGACATCAGGAACTGAGTATGTACCTGTTATTTCAGTATGACATCAGGAACTGAGTATGTACCTGTTATTTCAGTATGATACCAGGGCCAGAGTCTCAGCTGAATCATCTCTAAGACACCCCTACTTCCTCAGTCTGGGAGAGAACATCCACAGTCTCGCAGACAGTAAGACACACACACAATGCTTTATTTGGGTCCACATATCATAACTGCTATAACAGCTATACAACATCATAGCGATCTGGACAAGTAGTGAAACAGATAAGACCATTGCTATGCATTCTGTGCAGTTCGGCTGCTTGTGATTACTGAGCATCGACACGCTCACAAATCTAAAGTCCACAAACAGACAGCATTTTACCACAGCCCAGACTGCTGAACAGTTTAGTTATTTACCAGACGCCCAGAGCGACTTACAGTAAGTATAGGGACATACATGTCACAGTAGGGAATTGAACCTTCTGGCAACCTTCTGACTACAAGTCTGACTCCCTAACCACTGAGCCATCTGACACCCAGAACATCGGTTCTCTCTTGTCCTGATAACTGTGGATATTCACACATAACATGAAGGACTGACAATTAAGCAGCTTATCAGCAAAGGTCATGGTCAGAAAGAGAGAGGCTCTGGTTGTCTGTGACATCATCCCTGTTTAGCATGTTCACCAGGTGGGTCAAACTTGCACATTCACTTGATATTTTGCACACCCAAACAGCCTTCTCCTCTGCTCAGAATGATGCCATCAAATGTATTTATTTTTAGCTTACTCACTTTCTCACCATTTTCTCCACACTTTCACCTGTGTATGATTTATTTGGGGGTAGGCAGTGATTTATGTTTTGTGCAAAATGTTTTGAAGTAAAAACTATCTAATGTGCCTCTCTCTGACCCCTCTGCCCGACCCAGCCTCCTCAGTGTTTTCCCTCAGAGAGATTCAACTGCAGAAAGACCCAGGGCATCGCAGCTCAATGTTTCAGCCTCCAGGTTCAGTACAACACAGGCTGCATTTATAAGTCATCATACTAAAATCTAATTGAACTACTGGATATAACGTATTCAGTCATGCTGGCCTTCTATTCTCTTTACCAAACGCAGGTCGGGGCAAGAACAGAAGACAAAGTATATTCTAAGCTGAGTGGAGACTTGAACAGACCATTCTAAGACCAAGCATCGACTTTGAAGACAACACACCAAAAGTCCCCATTTCAACAAAAACACACATTTTACAAACATCCTGGTCACATCTGGGTGTAACTAAAAATTATTTTATGGTTAACACACACACACAGGATGGGTACAGACGGGGTGTCTGAGGAAGAGCAGCACTTTAAACAGTCCCTCACTCCTATAGAAGCATATACTGTAACTGTCCTGTTAGTAACATGCTGGATTCTGGGAACTGACATGGATCATTCTTCCATTCTGCTATCCAGAGTGTCACCTCCACTCTCAGCCTTCTGAAGAGGCAGGTCATTCCATTAAATGAGGCAGGGGATTCCATTGAATAAGTCCTTTACATATTTTAGTCTGTTATATTACATTAAGTGCCCTTTACCATAGAGTATAGAGACTTGCTGAAGTGCCAAAATGCAGCATTTTGACCGGGTCACTCAGTGACTTGAATGATTTTAACCCACATTACATTTTTATTTAATTAGAAGAGTATTTATTAAATTTGATTAATGATACATTTTAAGGTACCAAAAATAAAACGTTAATTCATATCTACATTATTGCATTAAAATGGACAAATTAAGTGGAACAACTGCAAATGCCAAAATGTTTCTCTGTGTATAAACCTCCCGATTTGTTGGATTGTCTGTAATCTCATTCTCAGACACTTCCGCCCAATTAGGGGAGGGTCTGGTGGACCGTCACTTTAAATGAGACCTTGGGGCAAGGGTGTAGTAGCAGGGGGGACAGGGTTATATAGTGTCCCCCAAAATATCAAACTCACTCCTTGCCTCTGGCGCCAAATAATCTCCCACATCACATTTCACCTGTATGTCCATTGTGTCACTCTTTTTTCACTCCATTTTGTCACAACAATTGCGTTTTAGGTTGACTATATTATGCACAGTATAATTGTGAGATATATTAACATTTTATGGGATATGTGTAGGTTAAGTTTTCAGAATTGTACCATTGATTCTGCAAGCTCTACCAAGTAGCACGGCTTACCTGTAGTCTGTGGTATTAAACCTTCTGGTGTACAATGACAGATAATTGATGAAATGGCTGACATAACCCAACACACTGTGAGTGAAATGGTGAAATCTTTGACAGACGGTCCAATACAGTCAGGGAGGTCTTAACAGATTTTCAAAATGTGCATGGGTTTTTATCCACAGTATTGTTTTGAAAGAGCAGGTGAGCTTTTTCCACATTCATTTTTCACCAACTGCAGTTGTTTTGCGGTAAAAAAAACTGACTGTGCTGAGGCATTACATGTCCTCTCTGGCTAGATTATTTGCATTTGATTTGCCCGGACAATACATTATGCTGAAAAGTATATAGAAAAGAAAAAGCCAAATCATTTAATAATTTTAGAGATTTTCATGTTCATATTTTTTAATAATCATAAACTCATGAAAATACTACAGACATAAATCACTTCATATGACACCACAATTCTTCATAGCATCAACGGTTACACTTTATTTGGAGAGTCCGAAATTCCATCTGTAGGTGGTCTACAGATCGTTTGTTGATGATATGACTATCAACAAACTATTTGTTGATAATCAACTAATTGTGTAGTTTAAGGGTAGGGGTAAGTTTAGAATATGTTTTTGGGTAATGGTTAAGGTTAGGGTTAACATTAGGGGAATGGTTAAGGTTAGGATTAGTGTTAGGGTTAGTAGATAGTTTGTTAAAATGTTGTTGATAGTCTGCAGATAATCTGTAGAGCATCTACAGATACACTTTTTGGACTCTCAAAATAAAGTGTTACCGCATCAACAAATGTAACACTCTAGAGTCATAAACTAGGTCTAGGTAAGGCCAAAATGTAATCAATTCAACTTTAATAAATTACTTCTCACTTATGCTTGATAGAAAATGTATGTAAATGTATCAGCAATCCATCCTTGAAAAGTGATTGTATGACTTAAATTCAGTGAAACTCTCAAATATTTTTTTATATTATTATTTTATGGAATGACTCATTGGTATTCATAGGGAGGGCAATCTGTGTTCCACTTTAAAACGTACCCTCTATTTTAGCAACCCCTGGGGATGAAGTATTACTGTATGTGTTTTGTGGTAAATAAAGATATTTTAAATACTGTACTGTAATGAAAAGAAATAATATATATATATATATGTACTTTAACAGGTTTTCATCTTCTCTCTCAGTGAATTGTACGTCAGACAAAACAAGAGATTACTATTTAATAACTGTAGAATATGTCTAAATGTTTTATAAAAGATATAAAGTATAGTCTATTTAGATTTTGTATAAATGGTGACATTCAATATTTTGTGTGATTTGCCTACGGCACTATTATTAAAACCAGAAACTGAATGTATTGTAACTGCCAAGAAGCCAAAAGTGATCAATTGAATAAATAAATACAAATAAATATCACTCCGTAGCACTCATCAGTGTACAATGTGTCTAGTGTCTTCCATTATGTCAGATCAAAAAGTTTTAAATTGGAGCCACTCTTCCCAATCTGGCCATTCACATTCCTGCTGTATAGGGCCTTTGGAATGACATTGACTATAACCTTCTGACAAGGTCTGACAGGAGGTGCTCACCAACACACAGCAAACTCATTCAATGGGAACCCGAAAAAATGCATGACCTAAGATAACAAATATGGAAAATCGTTTAAAAGATATTGTAATACATGTAGATTATGAACAGTGAAATTAAGCCATGGAACATGACATTAGAACTGCAGTCCTATTCTGATCAGCTCTGAAATGAGAAGGTGTTAATGGTCAAATAATGGAATATACCAGCCTCACTCCCCTCATCTTCAACCTACTGGTTCAGTTTAGTTCAGAGCATCTGGCTCAAGCCCAAGAGCCAACCTGGGTCCAGAACTATCATATTCAACTCATTGCACCACAAACCTATTTGTATGCTAAGGCCAATTAAAAGTAGTTGCTCACTGATTTTTTAACACTTTGGACACCCCTTCCTCCCAATGCTGATTCATTGTGATTACAAAATTCTCACTTTCTAATACAGGCAGTTTTTTTTGTTTGAATGATTGATTGAGGTATTGAAGGTTGAAACATCATTTTGTTCTACCCCCTACCATATTGGGTATTTTATTTTACTGTTATTTAACAAGGCAAGTTGACTAAGAACCAATTCTTATTTACAGTAACAACCTGGGAGCAGTTATGGTTAACTGTTGTGCAGGTCCGGCCCGTGGCATGGGCAGAATAGGCAAATGCTATGGGCGCCTCTCATCCCTTGGGGCGCCTGAGCGCCCAAATCATTGTTATTTTTTTAACAATACAACTTCAATACTATATATTTAAAATATTACAAAAAAAGTTATCATACACTGCTCAAATAAATAAAGGGAACACTAAAATAACTCATCCTAGATCTGAATGAATGAACTAATCGTATGAAAAACTTTCGTCTTTACATAGTTGAATGTGCTGACAACAAAATCACACAAAAATTATCAATGGAAATCAAATTCATCAACCCATGGACGTCTGGATATGGAGTCACAATCAAAATCAAAGTGGAAAACCACATTACAGGCTGAACCAACTTTGATGTAATGTCCCTAAAACAAGTCAAAATGAGGCTCAGTAGTGTGTGTGGCCTCCACGTGCCCCGTATGACCTCCCTACAAAGCCTGGGCATGCTCCTGATGAGGTGGCGGATGGTCTCCTGAGGAATGTCATCCCAGACCTGTACTAAAGCATCCGCCAACTCCTGGACAGTCTGTGGTGCAACGTGGCATTGGTGGATGGAGCGAGACATGATGTCCCAGATGTGCTCAATCTGATTCAGGTCTGGGGCACTGGCGGGCCAGTCCATAGCATCAATGCCTTCCTCTTGCAGGAACTGCTGACACACTCCAGCCACATGGGATCTAGCATTGTCTTGCATTAGGAGGAACCCAGGGCCAACCACACCAGCATATGGTTTTACAAGGGGTCTCAGGATCTCATCTCGGTACCTAATGGCAGGCTACCTCTGGCAAGCACATGGACGGCTGTGTGGCCCACACCATTACTGACCCACCACCAAACCGGTCATGCTGGAGGATGTTGCAGGCAGCAGAACGTTCTTCACAGCATCTCTAGACTCTGTCACATGTGCTCAGTGTGAACCTGCTTTCATCTGTGAAGAGCACAGGGTGCCAGTGGCAAACTTGCCAATCTTGGTGTTCTCTGGCAAATGCCAAACATCCTGCACTGTGTTGGGCTGTAAGCACAACCCACACCTGTGTACGTTGGGCCCTCATACCACCCTCATGGAGTCTGTTTCTGACAGTTTGAGTGGACACATGCACATTTGTGGCCTGCTGGAGGTCATTTTGCAGGGCTCTGGCAGTGCTCCTCCTGCTCCTCCTTGCACAAAGTTGGAAGTAGCGGTCCTGCTGCTGGGTTGTTGTCCTCCTACGGCCTACTCCACATCTCCTGATGTACTGGCCTGTCTCCTGGTAGTGCCTCCATGCTCTGGACACTACGCTGACAGACACAGCAAACCTTCTTGGCACAGCTCGCATTGATGTGCCATTCTAGTTGAGCTGCACTACCTGAGCCACTTGTGTGGGTTGTAGACTCCGTCTCATGCTACCACTAGAGTGAAAGCACCGCCAGCATTCAAAAGTGACCAAAACATCAGCCAGGAAGCATAGGAACTGAGAAGTGGTCTGTGGTCACCACATGCAGAACCACTCCTTTATTGGGGGTGTCTTGCTAATAGCCTATAATTTCCACCTGTTTGCTGTTCCATTTGCACAACAGCATGTGAAATTGATTGTCAATCAGTGTTGCTTCCTGAGTGGACAGTGTGATTTCACAGAATTCAACGGATGGCTGAATTCACTGATAAGTTATCATTATGTCAAAAAGGCCCTGGTGCCCAGGGAAGAAAAAAAGAAGAGAAGAGGAAGAAAACGGGATAAAGATAGAGGTAATGTGATGTATGATCAGTTTATCTATGTTGCATTAAGCTTAGCAGTGACGTTCGCTAATTTGAAATAGCATATGACATAATTATGTGAACCTGTGCACTATTTTATAGTATTTTTATTTGAATTGGCTAAATTATATTCTATTATTTTGTATATATATGGTTGTACTATGAAAAATGTGCTATAGTTAGTAGGACATTGCTACCATCTACTGAAAAACAAACACTTTCAAAATTAATTTTGAAAATGTAACTACTGTATGCTAGAGAAGTGCTCAATGAATACAGTTTTGTGCATGAATACCAGATGTAATTATTCTTGCTGTTTGTGTGTTTAAGCTATAACGTCGTTTAGGTGCTGTCATATTTTTATAGTTTCACTATCATCAGCTTTTTTAATAATAAAATGTAACACCAAATGTTCAAATATAATCCTCATCTTCTTTCTTCAGATGCAATTTTGAAATATCTTAATCTTGTCCCTGCAAATCCTGGGCCACCTGTTGCAGACATCTCCATCTCAGCACCGCCCAGCGCTTCAGCATCAACCACATCTCTTCCATCCATCTCAGCACCACCCAGCGCTTCAGCATCAACCACATCTCTTCCCTCCATCTCAGCACCACCCAGTGATTCAGCATCAGTTTACAAAAAGACTGCTGCACCATTAGACTTTGCTGACTGGCCGTCTGTTTTAATTGAAAAGGTAAGAACAGATTTTTTTCGTGGAGGACCATATCAAATAAAAAACAATTTCACATTTCCGAAACAAGGAGATGGGCGAAGATGTCAGCATGACTATTTTAATAGAGTCTTAGACTTAGTCAATGGAGAAAAAATCAAAAGAAGCTGGCTTATGTACTCAAAAAAGAAGGACAGTTTGTACTGCTTCTGCTGCAAAATCTTTTCTCAGAAAGATTTAAAATTGATTAGAGAAGGACTAAAGGACTGGAAAAATGCAAGCCAATTGGCCCATCAGGACAGCCATGAGCACAATACAAACATGGCAACATGGAAGGAATTAGAGGTTTGTCTTGCAAAAGGGAAGACCATAGAAAAGCAAGAGATGGCACTCCTGAGGCAGAGAGAAACAGGGGGCGAGAGGTGCTCACCAGGCTGGTCGCAATAATTCAGTCCTTAGCTGAAAGAAATATTGCTTTAAGGGGATCGACAGACACATTGAACAAACCAGACAATGGCAATTTTCTCAAAGAAGTGGATCTTATGGCCAAATTTGACCCAATAATGAAGCAGCATGTTGGTAGGGTGGAAAGTGGAGCTGGATGTCACACACATTACCTTGGCAAAAAAATCCAAAATTAACTCATAGACTCAATCAGCACAAAAATCCTGGAAAAAATATTGGAAAGGATCAAGACCTCAAAGTATTTATCCATCATTTTGACGGATGGTAATCTATGAGTTGTAAGAACAGCCACATCGAGCCCTTGATTGAGCAGTTCATCCAGTCCATGTTTGAAATCTATTGGCTCCATGCCAACAAAACTGGTGGCTTCAGTGACCTGAAGTAACGTTAAACAAGACATAAGTAATATGAAAAATCTAAGTACAACTCATAGACAATTTTTTTGGGCTCTTGCCAGTTCCTCTTTCCCCCTCTGAATCAGATGTGGAAGGCTGAAGTTGAACGGCAAATTATGTGTGGGGGAAATCCCTATGTATTTTGTTATAATAACAATGACTGTGGCTTTGTAAATGGGGCAATGTATCCCTGAAAATAAATAAATAAAAATAAAAGACACGATTTCGGCAATGTTCACATGTACTAACTAGACCCAATGAATTATAAATCCATTCAATTTTTAGGACCTATCCAAACGGTGATTGTTACAAACACTTTCGATAACACATGATAATCCACTTACCCACCCATTACATGTCTTGTAATTAAAATATTATGGTGCAGGTACTTGTTTATTTTATCATATTATCCAGAGATTCCACAAGTGAGTGTAATAGATTAATTTTCTGGGTTGGGCTGAGTTCACAACTCTTAGGAAGTTCCTCAGTAAGACCCTATTGACCAGTTAAAAGAATTTCATAACTCTTTGATCTATGATAAACTAAAACCTTCAATTAGAAAAATAAGAAACATTATAAAATTGCAGAACTTTTTTACCTGGTCATTAGGGTCGTATTGAGGAACTTCCCATATTCAGAACAATAGATCCTGAGACACAGAACAAAACATGCAACAGTACACAGGTTTCTGAGACAAAGAAAAAAAACTTGGAGGTATTTTTTGTACTGGAGGCAAAAGCACTCCCATCTCCTTTAGTCCTGCCTCTGTACCTTGGTCAAACTCGCAAAGCACTCTGGACATTGTAGGATACTCACAATACAATGATTATATTTCCTGGTGGTTATTTTCTTTGAGTTTGTGGTCGATTGGAAAAATTCCCAAACATTTTAATTAATAGCGTTATGACCCAGTTGTGGGTGAGTAGTTGAGAGGCCCTGTGGCATTTTCCTTTAAGAGAAAGTGCAAAGAATGCCAATGTGTCAGTGAGTACAGTTTTTAACACCATCAAAAGGCACTTGGAAACTGGAGAACACTCTGCCAGGAAGAGGTCTGCGTCTGGGAGACCCAAAACAACAACAGAATCGGAAGACAAGTTCCTGAGAGTTAACAGCATGCATGATTGTCAGCTCACAGGATAGCAGCTTCAACCCATATGGAAATCTAATATATGGCCATAACTAACTTATATGTCTTATACCGTCATATATGTTGGAAACATCATCACATATATGTACATAAAGTTGTATGTAAAACTTTAGGCACCCCTGACAATTTCCATGATTTTCATTTATAAATAATTGGGTGTTTAGATCACCAATTTCATTTTTGATTCATCACATGACTGAAGGACACAGTAATAGGTTAATTGGATTAACAGAAAATGTGCAATATGCATCAAAATGAAATAAGACAGGTGCATACATTTGGGCACCCTTGTCATTTTGTTGATTTGAATACCTGTAACTACCTAGCACTGATTAATTGGAACACACAATTGGTTTGATGATCTCATTAAGCCTTGAACTTCATAGACAGGTGCATCCAATCATGAGAAAAGCTATTTAACCAATTGTGGGTTGTTGGTCTCTTTGACTCTCCTCTGAAGAGTGGCATCATGGGGGTCTCAAAACAACTCTCAAATGACCTGAAAACAAAGATTGTTCAACATTATGGATTAGGGGAAGGCTACAAAAAGCTATTGCAGAGGTTTAAGATGTCAGTGTCCACTGTGAGGAACATAGTGAGGAAATGGAAGACCACAGGCATAGTTCTTGTTAAGGCCAGAAATGGTAGGCCAAGTAAAATAACGGAGAGGCAAAAGCAAAGGATGGTGAGAACGGTCAAAAACAGCCCAGAGACCACCTCCAAAGACTACAACATCATCTTGCTGCAGATTGTGTCACTGTGCATCCTTCAACAATTCAGTGCACTTTGCACAAGGAGAAGCTATACTGGAAAGTGATGTGGAAGAAGCCTTTTCTGGACGCACGCCACAAACAGAGTAGCTTGAGGTATGCAAACACACATTTGGACAAGCCAGCTCCAATTTAGAAAAAGGTGCTGTGGACTGATGAAAC
>JACXGM010006110.1:21707-33741 GCA_016801145.1 Umbra pygmaea
AATCAAATTTATTTTATAAAGCCCTTTTTACAACAGCAGTTGTCACAAAGTGCTTTGACAGACACCCGGCCCGAGACCCCCAAAAGCAAGCAACACAAGTGATGCACAGTGGCTAGGAAAAACTCCCTAGTAGGAGGGACATAGGAAGAAACCTAGAGAGAGGCCAGACTCAAGGGGGTGGCCAGTCCTCTTCTGGCTGAAACAAAGATGGAGTTATTTGTTCATAACAAGGGGCGTTATGCATGGCGGTAAAAGAACACAGCATTCCAAGACAAACACTTGCTACCCACAGTAAAATTTGGTGGAGGTTCAATCATGCTGTGGGGCTGTGTGGCCAGTGCCAGTACTGGGAATCTTGTTAAAGTTGAGGTTTGCATTAATTGCATTCAATATCAGTAGATACTTGAGAATTATGTAGAAAAATCAGTCACAAAGTTGACGTTATGCCGGGGCTGAAGACAACCACCCAAAACACTGCTCAAAATCTACTCTGGCATTTATGCAGAGGAACAAGTACAATGTTCTGGAATGGCCATCCCAGTCCCCAGACCTGAATATCATAAAAAATGTGTGGGGTGGTTTGTAGTGGGCTGTCCATGCTCGGCAACCATCAAACCTAATTTAACTGGAGGCTCAACTAAATATTGCTGTGATATTTTTGTTGGGGTGCCCAAATGTATGCACCTGTCTATTTTAGTTTTGATCCATATTGCAAATTTTCTGTTCATCATATAAACCTAATTTCACTACTGAAATATTACTATATTCTTCAGTTATTTGACAGATCACAATGAAATTGCTGATCCAAACACCCAAGTATTTATGAAATGAAAATCATGAAAATTGTTAAGGGTGCCAAAACATTTGCATACGACTGTATTGTGTGGTAATATTGAAGCTCCCTTATAACAGGTTTACAAATTTCTATGTGTACTTCTCGCCTTTTGAAACACTCATCATTTCTGTATTAACAGCAGTTCAATAGTCAGACATTAAACTTCAGTCTACTCATGTCATCTATATACACTTTAACTAAATTTTATTTGGCCTACATTACTAGATGTAGCAAATCCTCCACAAGATGGCCCTATAACACAATTTTACAGTATCAGGGATTTTTTGATTGTTTAATCAAGTTGTTTATTTTATTTTAGCCCTGCACATCTGCTATACTATATGAATTTTTATTTAAAACATTGTCCTACAAATAGTCATGTTTTTATTTATACATATATTTTATTTAACTGTGTTTCCATCCTTCTGCTTGTGTTTTTAAAATGTAGGTTCATATATTCACTGCCGTTGCTTTGGGGCATCTACCTTTGTAGGGTAGGAGAGACGTTTATGTGCACTGGAGCTATACTAATGTCTGCCTGCTGTCTTTATTCAATGTTAAAGGGAGGGTTGGGGTATAGTGTGGTGCTTGTATGCATCTGTTGTCTTTGTATTTTTTAATCGTTTCTCTGTTCTATATGTTTTGCCTGAGGGTTTTTTGCCTATTTTTTTGTTAGATGGCTAACAATGTTAAAATGCTTTTCCTTGCTCTGGAAAAAAACACTCCTCAGTAATTTTGAGGGCTAACAAATGCACTTTTGGGGATGGTGGAGCAGGTGGTACTCCTATCAAATTCCTGTGTAGAAATGTCCAGGCTTTTAATAACCCAAACAATAGGTCCCAGGCATTCTTAAAACTGATGTAGTATTCTTACAGCCCCATCTGCACATTACAAACCCCTAAAGGCTACAGATACTAGGTTTAGTCACGTTTTCCATTCTCACTCGCAATTTTGGTTAGTGAAAGAATACATTTTTCAGCTATTAATGTTATGTTTGACAGTAATGGGATATCTAACTGTAACAGGCTCCATTTGGCACACCCATGTGGCATTGGTGAATGTGTATGCTCCTAAATTTGATGATGTGGATTTTGCTAATAGGTTGTTAGGGAAAATCCATTCGCTAACAACCTATATCACTCACTGACTGATATTTGCAGGAGACCTAAACTGCATTATTGATCTGACTCTGGACCTCTCCAATCCAAGAACTATGTCTCCCTCTAGCATGTCAAATTACTTTACAGATTTTATGACTCAGAATTGGTGTACTGATCCACGGAGGTTTCAGGAACCATGGGTTGGTGAGAGAGTTGGAGACTCAAGTCACTGACTTCACTTGAAGTCGCACTTAAGTCACCAATAAATTGACTTGCGATCTGTTCAAAAGACTTGAGACGTGACTTGGCCTTGTAGTCATTGGACTTATGCCTTGGACAGTAAATATAGAATAGCTAAAACTAAGGAAGAAAACCTGCCTTCACGCCCTGCTCTGGTCAGGCTCCGAGTCTGACAACTGAAGTAATTAAAGTTGAACGTCACCTAGGTAATGTTAGCGACAGTTCTCCTCAGTTCTCCAAAATGGCAATTGGAAGTGCAAGGTATCTCTACCATTAATATACTGAAAGATGTGAATTTAGCTGCACAAGTGCTACTGTACTCTAGCTAACCTTTCTGCATTACAATGTTAATGTTATTTTGTCATTATGATGCTTCAGCAGAAATGATAGCTAGCTAACTATGATAATGTTGGTTAGCTATGTTTTTGAGTAAACAGGAACACATACTGTAACATTTTCTAACATACTTGGCAAACAGTTTTGTCCTACCCCTTTTCCTCACGGATCAGTGATGGGTCATTGTCAATGGACCAGGTGGAGAGATGTGTGACTCCAGGTTGAGGGAGCTGTTTATCACCATAAATATTACAGGTAGTTTTAGACCAGTAGGTGAAGCAGGTGCATGTCATTGGCTCAGCACTAACATTAGCATTAATGGTGAATTTAAAAAAAAAATACAGCCAATTGACCTATATCCATGTAGTGTCTGACATTTATTCAGCTACGTCTGTGCCTGCACTACATCTGTGCCTGTACTCTTTCACTCATCTGCATTACTTGTAATGTGTTACTACCCACCCCTGGTTTTTTGATGCTTTGGAAACTCCCACAGTTCCGGCTGATGCTGCAGGTGACCTGGACTCCCCTCTGAGCCTTGACAAGGTTGTTGAGTCTATCAAATCTGTACAAAGCAGCAAAGATCCAGGTCTCTACGGATTTCCAATTGAGAAATTCCACACCCAGCTGACCCACTTACTATAATTAATGTTTAATGAGTCACTGAAACTTGGTACGTTACCTGCGACCCTAACACAAGTATCATTAGCACTTCTTCTTATGACAGGGACGGACACCATCTCCTGTTCTTTATTTAGGTCCCACACAGTGATTGAAGGAGAAAAAGGTTAATGTCCTTGCATGGCCTAGTCAGAGCCCAGACTTAAACCTTATTGAAAATCTGTGGAATGACTTGAAGACAGCAGTCCACAAACGGTCACCATCAAATGAACTTGAGCAGTTCTGCAAAGACGAGTGGTCAAATATTGCAACGTCTAGATGTGCAAAGATAGCAGAGACATCCCAACAGACTAAAGGCTGTAATTAAAGCAAATGTGGTTCAACAAAATACTGAAACAAGGGGGTGATCCTTTTTCCAACTCAGTGATTGTTTTTTTGTTTGTTTTTTTTCCTGACATGTTGGTGTTATATCTTTCACTTGGACGTTATAAATTGCACTGAGTGAATACAGCTGAATGAAACAAAAACCAAAACAGATAGTGGCGCTAGATCGCTAGAGTCTGTAAATGCAGTTAGTTATGTGATTTGATCATAACATTTAGATAGCCTATTACTATATTCAAACAGGCATCATGTTTTTTTAGATATTATTGTATTGAAGGAAACACTTTTTGATGAGAAGCTCGACAAAAATTGGTTCTAAAGATATTACCTGCGTTCTAAGTAAATACACTGACAAAGGGTGTACTAATAATAATACTGTGATTTTCTTTAAATATCTTCAGAGGATGTATAGTTTAGTGGGTTACGCAGTGTGATGCAGGCAGAGGTTCTGGGATCGAATCACAAGCGGAGGTGGTATTTATTGTGGATCTTCTTTTTCCTGTTTCTGAAATTTACAGTATTATTTATACAGCCAATCTCTAAATTATTGATTTCACTCTATTGCCCATAATTAAACATTTCAATGCATGAAGATGGTGAGTGCATACTATGACGCATCCTAAATCTGTCACCAAATGAGGCACCTAAATCGCTTCTACCTGAATGACACAGTGAAGCTGGTCATGTAATTTTTTATATTTATGTTAGGGTAAAGATTAATGTCCTGTACAGTATGCTATGCATAAAAAATATATAAATCAATTACACAATTTTTTCACATTTTAATAAAGTAAACTTTAACATTACTTACCTGGAAAACTGAACTGCCGACTCATTTGAGTGTCTTTTCGTGCAACCGAATGCTGAACAAGACATTATTAGGCGATTAAAGTGTCACAGTCAGGTTCTTTGACTTTCCCAAACTGAAGTTCACGTGTCATGGATGAGCTTTGCTAAACCTCTGTCATTGACAGACAGGCCGCAAACTATCAATCACATCATAGCCACACCGTAAATGTCCCTTTGCTGTTTTAAAATCAACAAGACCATAATTTCAAAAACTAACATCCTAACTTTTTACAGTACAGAAGGCTTATATCTAGCGATTGAGACCATATACTCATTATGAAAGTGTTTATTAAAGTAATAAATCAAGTGACAAGTGGCTCAATTTCTCATAGACTTCTACAGAATCCAAGCTCTTTTGCAACCAGACATATCGCCCCCAGCAGGAATTTAGATAGAATGCAGGTTTAAGGCACTTCCTCATTTGTGTCAATTTGCCAAACTAGATGCTCACCCTGTGGTACTATATCAGCATATATGGTAGAAACATAACCAAATATATGTATATATGTCAAAATATACCAAATTTGGCAGTGTGTAACAAACATTTCCACATTTGTCATCCATTTCTGCATTTACTTATGGTTTACACAGCGCATATATTATGTATTGTATATTATCTGTCAATGTACATATGAGATTGTGTAAATAAATAATAAAGAAATACTGCTACATTTATTCTTGCCTAATGTCAGTTAACAATTTGTCTACAAATTTAAACAAGTATGAATGCTTATGTCTGAGATATTGATGTTATATACAGTACTGTGTATGTGATGATAAGTAGTGGTATGACATGTATGTCAATGAAACATTTGGTAAAATCTTTTTTTAATTTATCCTAAGGAAATTTAATATATGGCCATATATGTATGTATACTTATATGTCCGATATCGGCATATATTGTGGAAACATCATCAGATATATATATACACATATGTTGAAATATACAAAACTTGGACGTTTTTATATATGTGACATATATTTCCTCATTTTGTAATTCAAATTTTGTAATCAAAATATATGGTCATATTTTCAAATATATGTTAAGATTTTTCATAGGTATGGCCATATTAGATGTCTGTATTGGATATGCTAGCTAGCATATCCGTGCAAGGCATCTACCACAAGCGATGCCTGAGGAAAACACAGAACATTCTAAGAGACCACAGCCATCCAGGCCGTGACATTTTCTCAATGCTGCCATCTGGTAGACGTTACCGGAGCATCAAGGCACGGACTACCAGATTAAAAAACAGTTTCTTTCCGCAGGCCATTTGGCTGCTAAACATGGAACATTGATCACATATCACAAATCATTTCTTGAGCCCTGACATTCTCTGGTCACTTTATCCACTCTACATCTGATGTAGCAGAATTCAATGCACCTTTAAAAGTAATTTTCCATGCCATATTTTATAATATTTATTACTTCTGCTGTCTTACACTCTCCGGACCACTGCTCAGTACATAGTGTATTTTGTTATTATTATCGTTTTAAAAATTATTTATATTGTATATAACCTTTTTAAGCCTTCTGTGTAGATGTGTCGAGCCTTGTCAAAATAATTTCTCTGCATAGGATGATGTGATGTTATCCGATGCATATGACAAATAAACAACTTTGACTTTGACTTTAGCAACACCTACAGTATATAAGCATAGGTTGTTGATGTTAATATTTAAGCAAATAGCCTACCTAAAGATACAATTTACACGTTTAAATTCGCAGTCATCTACTTTAGACAGTGAAAGAAAAATACTATACATCCAAAAAGTAACTTTTTTTCATCAAAATCCTTTTTTGTTGAGAACTTCTGCGAAGGTGTAATGATCCTGCTCCATTTCCACAGGCAGAGAGAATGTTACTGAACATATGCAGTGTCATCACTCTAGCTTGTTTGTGCACAAATTTAGTTTGTAATAATTGCCCCTTGTTACAAATGCCCCCGGTCTCCCCTAGTATTGAACTTAACGGAAAGATTAAAAAGAAGAGCGCTTCATACGTTTTGCGGCTTCTACACGTACTACCTTAATAAAACTCCCTCGGTGTGACGTGCCTGTTATCAGATCAATCCATCAACCTTATGAATGCATCATACCTTTGCGAGTCCATTGAACACTTTAGCAGTTCTTTCCGTAACGCTTAAACGTGTCCTTAACTTTCCTCTCAATGAAAGGTGGTTTTCCTCTCCATAACTTCTTCAGCGCTTCTGACGGGGAAACAGTAGCAACTACCTGATGTTGTTTATAGATGATCGAGTGTGGGGTCTGTTTAAATGTCACTGGCTGCAAACACTAACCTACTGGAGCGTGTTCTTCAGTTTCGGACTTTGTATCGCGTTCCTGGGCCCGACCATTCTGGACCTGAGGTGTCAGACCCAGTCCACTCTGCAGGAGATCACATGGGTCTTTTTTGCCCAACAGCTCTTCCTAATGTTGGGGAGCGCAATTGGGGGACTCTTCAAGAAAACGTGAGTGTTCGCTGTCTGGCTAAAGATGTGGCCAATGCTATTGTTGTAATAAATTCGGTTTAGTTGTCCTCCTGTTTTGCTGTACAGCTGCTGATGTTTCGGGAAATGTACAGTGGTAATTGATTGACTGTCATAACATCAACATGGTCACTTTTTTAAACTATACATTCGTCTTTAAGTTTCTGTTATTTGAGTAAATATAGAAAGTGGTTATGATATAAAGTTAACAGTGTGTTTGAAACTATTGGGCTATTTGAGAGTATTTGTGTACATATTGATTTCGTGAGTGAAAATCTCTGGTTCTGATTAATAAGTATTGGGAGTGTGTTTCTGGATAGGCAGGTGATCCATATCACGATTTGTAAGTAATTTTTCAAATGTCTAGTGGTTACCTCTGATATTGATGTCTGTAAACATAAGGACCAAATCAAAAACCATGTTAATGCTGAAAAACCTGTTAGAACTCAAACGACATTAAATTGTTATAATTGCAGTAGGCTACATAATGTTCCTCATTAGGTGTTGAAAATGGAATGTAGATTTTCTTGTCTGGCCCTCACAATCTAGAGTATGAAGGTGTGTCGTTCTACAATGCAGACATAATTTGCGCAGATTGGGTGCCTCTAATAATAAAAGAATCTGGGTCAGGTGCCTTACCAGTATCTTTTGTAGTATGGGGGAGTTTTTTTCAGCCAAAGAAGCTTTGTTCTGACATCCAACAGGAAAATATTTTCTCTGCCACATATGCTATAGTCACATTTTTTGGAATATATTTAAAAACAATCAACTGCAAATTCCAATGACTGTTAAAATACAACAATGTCTTTGTCAAATTTGAGGTGTTTATAGTTCTTGCCCTGAAAATTGATACACTTGTATACTTTTCTACTCACCCCTTTAATTGTTTTTTTAGGTCCTAGAGATTCCTAAAGATGTCATTGAGATTTGTTTCACATGTAATTGGCTTAAAGGTGTGCAAGAATAAGGATACGTGATCAGCCCCTTAGAGTAACCATTATAATTGCTCAGGTAAAACCAGTCACTTCCCAGATCACACACCATGCTAATTGCCCCCCAACCTGACATCAATTGTAGTGGTTTTGATTACTTCATAAAAAAAAGCAGCTGTTCAATGAGTCCATTACTAGTAGTGCATGGCAATGCAAATAATACACCATGGTTGTAAAAGGTGCTTTCAAAAGGGCTCTGGGAAAAAGTTGTGGAAAGGCACAAGTTAGGAGAAGGATACAAAACGATTTCAAAGGCTTTAACTATCCTTCTGAGTACCGTTCAGAGAAGTATTAAGAAGTGGAAAGTGTATGGCACCGCCAACACCTTGCCTAGACTGGGCCGTCTCTCCAAACTGGATGATCGAGGCAGAAGGACATTGATCAGGGAAGCTACCAAGAGGCCATTGGCAACTTTGAAGGACTTACAAGTCTTTATGGCTGACATTGGTTGGTCTGTGAATGTAACAACAATCTTACAAAAAGGTTTTTATGGTCAGATTAGACCAAGATTGAACTATTTAGAACGAACTTGGCGAAAACAAAACACAGCACACTACCAAAAACCACCTTGAAGCATGGTGGTGGCCACATTGTTGTGGGGGAGTTTCTCTCCAGCAGGGACTGGGCAATTGGTCAGGATTGAAGGGAAAATGGATGCTGCCAAGTACACCAAAAATCTTGTGGAAAAACTGCAGCCCTCTTTTAGACAGCTGAAGATGGGCAGGTGGTTCACCTTCCAGCACGACAACAACCCTAAACACACTGTCAAAAAAACTATGCAGTGGCTTAAAAATAGGAAAGTGAATGTCCTTGAGTGGCCAAGTCAGAGCCCTGACCTAAATCCAATTGAAAATCTGTGGATGGACTTGAAGACAGCAGTCAATTGCCACTCAACATGAAATTTGACAGAACTCTAACAATTCTGCAATGAAGAATGGGCAAATATTCCCAACTCTTTGTGCGCAAAGCTAATAGAGACATCCAAACAGACTGATGGCAGTAATTCAAGCAAAAGTTGGCTCTATGAAGTATTAAGTCATGGGACTGATCACTTTCAACTCTGTTATTCTACTAAATTTTTTCTTTATATTTCTGAACTGTTGCCTTTCTACAGTACTTGATTGTTGTTTGGCAAAATATGTAAATAAAGCTGAAAACAGGCTGTTTAGACAAAAAAGTTACTTTTTCAAAGGAGTATGATGATTTTCTATAGGAACTGCAGGCCCTGCACTCTAAACAATACTCCAGATTATAGCATCCAGTGTATTGACAGGCCAGCAAGATCCAAAACTAAATCAAGTCATGTTTTGTTGAACCTCTCAAAGCCTCTGTTATGTTATAATATTCATTTTTATTCTAGTCATTTTCTTTTCTTTTACTAGGAACAATTCAAATTAGTTTGTTCTAGATTTTGATATGTTTTTTTATAGCACATGTATCATTGCTATAATTAATAATCAGTACATTAAAAATGACATGTTAAAGCACTCTCACTGTACTGTTAATCTACTGACATACAGTGACGAGAGAAAGTATGTAAACCCTTTGGAATTACCTGGATTTCTGAATTTCTGAAACCTCATCTTGGTCACAAAAATAGACAAACACAGTCTTCTTTTACTAGGAACAATTCAAATTAGTTTGTTCTAGATTTTGATATGTTTTTTTATAGCACATGTATCATTGCTATAATTAATAATCAGTACATTAAAAATGACATGTTAAAGCACTCTCACTGTACTGTTAATCTACTGACATACAGTGACAAGAGAAAGTATGTAAACCCTTTGGAATTACCTGGATTTCTGAATTTCTGAAACCTCATCTTGGTCACAAAAATAGACAAACACAGTCTGACTCAACAAATAACACACACGCAATAATGTTTTCATTTCTTTATAGACACACCGCAAAGATATTCACAGTGCAGGGTTGAAATATATATGAACCATTGGATTTAATAACTTCCTTTGGCAGCAATGTCATCAACCAAATGTTTCCTGTATTTGCGGTTCAAACCTGTCAAGTGGAATTTTGGACCATTCCTCTGTACAAAGCTGTTTCAGTTCAGCAACATACTTGGGATGTCTGGTTTAAATCGCTCTCTTGTTTATGCCACACCATCTCAATCAGGTTTATGTAAATACTCAATTTTGGCCACTTCAGAAGATCAGGATTCTGACTCCAATTAGCTTTTGTCATTACCTAAGGTTTCACATCTCATTGCACCCTGCACTGTGAATGTTTCAATGATTTATTCAATAGAGACAACAAAAAGCTACAATGATCTGTGTGTAATTAGTCTAAGCAGTCTGTGTCTATTGTTTTGATATTAATTGAAGATCAGATCAAAGTTCATGAACAATTATTTAGAAATATTGGTCATTCAAGAGGGTTCACATATACACTCACCTAAATGATTATTAGGAACACCCGTTCAATTTCTCCTTAATGCAATGATCTACTCAACCAATCACATTGCAGTTGCTTCAATGCATTTAGGGGTGTGGTCCTGGTCAAGACAATCTCCTGAACTCCAAACTGAATGTCAGAATGGGAAAGAAAGGTGATTTAAGCAATTTTGAGCGTGGCATGGTTGTTGGTGCCAGACGGGCCGGTTGGAGTATTTCACAATCTGCTCAGTTAATGGGATTTTCACGCACAACCATTTCTAGGGTTTACAAAGAATGATATGAAAAGGGAAAAACTTCCAGTATGCGGCAGTCCTGTGGGCGAAAATGCCTTGTTGATGCTAGAGGTCAGAGGAGAATGGGCCGACTGCTTCAAGCTGATAAAGAGCAACTTTGACTGAAATAATCACTCGTTACAACCGAGGTATGCAGCAAAGCATTTGTGAAGCCACAACATGCACAACCTTGAGGCGGATGGGCTACAACTGCAGAAGAACCCACCAGGTACCACTCATCACTACAAATAGGAAAAAGAGGCTACAATTTGTAAGAGCACACCAAAATTGGACAGTTGAAGACTGGAAAAATGTTGCCTAGTCTGATGAGTCTTGATTTCTGTTGAGACATTCAGATGGTAGAATCAGAATTTGGCGTAAACAGAATGAGAACATGGATCCATCATGCCGTGTTACCACTGTGCAGGCTGGTGGTGGTGGTGTAATGGTTTGGGGGATGTTTTCTTGGCACACTTTAGGACCCTTAGTGCCAATTGGGCATCGTTTAAATGCCACGGCCTACCTGAGCATTGTTTCTGACCATGTCCATCCCTTTATGGCCACCATGTACCCATCCTCTAATGGCTACTTCCAGCAGGATAATGCAACATGTCACAAAGCTCGAATCATTTAAAATTTGTTTCTTGAACATGACAATGAGTTCACTGTACTAAAATTGCCCCCACAGTCACCAGATCTCAACCCAATAGAGCATCTTTGGGATGTGGTGGAACGGGAGCTTCGTGCTCTGGATTTGCATCCCACAAATCTCCATCAACTGCAAGATGCTGTCCTATCAATATGGGCCAACATTTCTTAAGAATGCTTTCAGAACCTTGTTGAATTAATACCACATAGAATTAAGGCAGTTCTGAAGGCGAAAGGGGGTCAAACACAGTATTAGTATTGTGTTCCTAATAATCCTTTAGGTGAGTGTATATTATTTTACCACCATAGATGAAGATCCAAAGTATATTTTAGGAGCCATTAATGGAGGTAAGCAGGCAATTTGTAATAGTTCACCAACTGTTGCTACTGTGTCAAAAAGCAATGACTTTTTAGGCTGTCCACAGGAGATGCACTATTTTCCATGAGACTGAAAAGCCATTGTCTCTCCCTAGACATGCTGCACAGATGTTTAGGGCAGCTGCTTTGAAATCAGTCTGATTTCAAAAGCAGCGTGTTCGGTCAACGTGTTTCTATTAGATGCTACTTCATGTCAGCTTTGGACAGCAATAACTGACACTGGTTATTGAGCTGTTATTAATGTTCAGACAGTCTGCACACATCTCTTTTGTCAAATATCTAGAATCCAACAGCACACTCTCTGCTATGCAATCAGGTTTCCGAGCTGGTCATGGCTGCACCTCTGCCACACTCAAGGTTTTAAATGATATCACTAATGCCATTGATAAAAGACACTACTGCGCCGCTGTTTTTATTGACCTAGCCAAGGCGTTCGATTCAGTCAATCATCACATCCTTATTGGTAGACTCCGCA
>JACXGM010006111.1:0-33519 GCA_016801145.1 Umbra pygmaea
ACCTGACAACAGAGGAACGTCCCTCTAAAGGATCCCATGAAGAGTTACACACCTGACAACAGAGGAACGTCCCTCTCAGGTTCACACTAAAGGTTTTGTCCCATTCTTCCAGAGTGGTGTCCTCACTGGCCGAGTTCATGTTGATCCCTGCGTTGTTGCATGCTATATGGATCTTTCCCCATTTGGACACAATGCTGTCAATCATCACTTCAACATCCGCCAATTTACTGATGTCAGCAGTAATCGCAATGCAATGTATTCCTGTATTTAAAAGGAAAAGGTTTTTAAAATGTGACAACTAACAACAACTAACAACATGGCTGAGAATATTTAGTGTCTTCATTGCCTGGCACACATAATATACTCAAAGTTGGCCCTAAAATCATCTAATAAAAAAATGGTCTACTTTTAACTAACACTAGAGCACCATCTGCTGGCAAATAAAGAAGTGTAATGAAAGTCACAGAAGTGTACCTATACTTACCTTTCAGTTTGAGCTCCTCTGCTACACATTCAGCCTTCAATTGGTCCTGGTCTACCACAGCTACCTTGGCACCAGCCTCTCCTAGTGCATGTGCGAATGCCCGGCCAATACCCTGACCGGCCCCTGTCACATAAGCCACCTTACCATCCAGACGCATCCGGTCCAAAATTGACCTCCCATTAACACCCCAGAATACCTCATCATCTGTTACCTTTTTCTGAAATCCAAATCAGAAAACAAGTTGTGATCAGGGAAATAGTCTATATTATCTGATAATTACCGTGAAGTCACTGTTTCATTTAAGGGATAGCCTACCATTGACAATGTCAATGAACAAGACTAGTGCCAATGCTTAAAGTAACATCAGATACAGTCATCTGCAAAAGTTTAGGCACCCCTGACAATTTCTAAGAATGTCATTTATAAATAATTGGGTGTTTGGATCAGCAATTTCATTTTGATCTATCAAATAACTGAAGGACAGTAATTTATCAGTAGCGAAATTAGGTTAATTGGATTAACAGAAAATGTGCAATATGCATAAAAACTAAATATGCTTGAATTTGGGCACCCTTGTAATTTTGTTGATTTGAATACATGTAACTACCAAACACTGATTAATTGGAACACACAATTGCTTTGAACTTCATAGATAGGTGCATCCAATAATGAAAAAAGGTATTTAAGGTGGCCAATTGCAAGTTGTTGTTCTCTTTCACTCTCCTCTGAAAAGTATCAACATGGGGGCCTCAAAACAACTCTCAAATGACCTGAAAACAAAGATTGTTCAACATTATGGTTTAGGGGAAAGCTACAAAAATCGCAAAATTTAAGCTGTCAGTGTCCACCGTGAGGAACATAGTGAGGAAATGGAAGACCACAGGCACAGTTCTTGTTAAGGCCAGAATTAAAATATAGGAGAGGCAATGGCGAAGGATGGTGAGAATGGTCAAAAACAGCCCACAGACCACCTCCAAAGACTTACAACACCATCTTGTTGCAAATGGTGTCACTGTGCATTGTTCCAACAATTCAGTGCACTTTCCACAAGGACAAGCTGTACAGGAGAGTAATATGGAAGAAGCCTTTTCTGCACACATGCCACAAAAAGAGATGCTTGAAGTTTGCAAATGCACATTTGGACAAGCCAGCTTCATTTTGAAAGGTTCTGTGGAAGGATGAAACAATGATGGAATTATTTGGTCAGAACAAGGGGCGTTATGCATGGCGGAAAAAAGAACACAGTTTTACAAGACAAAAACTTGCTACCAACAGTAAAATTTGGTGGAGGTTCCATCATGCTGTGGGGCTGTGTGGCCAGTGCCGGTACTGGGAATCTTGATCAAGTTGAGGGTCGCATGGATTCCAATCAATTTCAGCAGATACTTGAGAATAATGTAGAGGAATCAGTCACTAAGTCGAAGTTGGGCCGGGACTGGATATTTCAACAAGACAAAGACCCAAAACACTGCTCAAAATATACTCTGGCATTTATGCAAAGGAACAAGTACAATGTTCTGGAATGGCCATCCCTGTCCCCAGACCTGAGTATCAATGAAAATCTGTAGGGTGATTTGAAGCAGGCTGTCCATGCTTGGCAACCATCAAACCTAACTGAACTGGAGATGTTTTGCAAGGAGGAATGGTCCACAATACCTTCATCCAGAATCCAGACAATCATTACAGGCTATAGGAAGTGTATAGGAATATACAATATTTCTGTTGGGGTGCCCAAATTTTCAATTATCCGATGGAACCAAATGAAATTGCTGATCCAAACACCCAGTTATTTATTAATGAAAGTGTTGGAAATTGTCAGCGGTGCCTAAACTTTTGCATAGACTGTAGTAGGTGACAATGAGGATGTGTTTTCCATTACCTGTGTACCTGCCCAAGCTGGTGTCACGGGAACTCTGCGGATAAGGCTGATCCCATCTCGGAGAGGCACAATGACCTTAAAGGGCAAACACACGCTGAACACAACAGAAAACACTCTGCAAAAAAACTGACAAGTTAAAAGCCATTTCTCTTTACAGACCTGTTCTACGCGAGGATCGCTTGAGACAAACTGGTTAAAATCTTGAAGTGCCAGTGCATTTGGATCCGTAGTGCCTTTTAGGTAGACCTTAGCTTTGAACAGTGAGTTGTCCACACATAACACACCACTCAGATGTAGGAGGTTGTTGTCCAGGATGAACTTGTAGTAGTTAATGTAGTTGCTTTTGTCTGCATCGATGAAGACCATGTCGAACTGTTCACCTGCTGCAGCTAATTCCTTTAAAAGTTACAAAATTGTCAGAACTTAATTATTCACTGTCAATAAGCTTGTGGGTTCTTAAAGATCTAAACATGGCTTTGGTAAGGCCTTTATTCTTTAATGGTAATTATTTGTGCAATGGTATTTGGTGACTTTAAACCATTGTCATTTAAATAAACCTGACTTCTAAAAATTGTGTTGATTTGTTAAAGATTTGGTCATTTACATCAGATTTGTGTCCAATCCTAAGAAAGAATGCAGAGCGTTAGCTACACCCACATGATGTCCTCTTCAAATCACCATAACGCACAGAGTAGCAAGACCGCTTGTGTTCCATTCACTCGTTAACTTTTAATAAATAAAAACAAAACAATATTCAAATGATCATCCTCATGAATAGGGATTTAACCGTACAGTTTCAAGTTTTACTGTGGTATTAAAAAAGACAGTTATCATACCGTGGCCATTTTCTCATTCAAAGTAGTGCATTAATATAAAGTGAGGATTATTCCTGAAATGGAAAAGGAATTAACTTTGTAACATTGTAACTATCAGCAAACACATTATTCCTTCTTAACAGTTACACTTGCATACATTGATTGTCACGTATTGTCCAAGTCTTGTTTGCATTGTTTGTATTGTTGTTTTTAGTTGTCTTTATCTGTTTAGCCTGTGCTAATGTCATGTATAAATATTCTTGTCCTCATGTGTCGTAACTATGTTCTATTTCTGCTTAGCCTGCAGAACAGGAACCTGCTGAAAACCAGTTTTTAAACTGAGTCAGGCCTGTTCATATTGTAACTTAATTGTTACTTTTAACATTCCTGTATAATAAATGAAATAAATAAAAAATAAATAAAATTAAGAGAGAATCAGCTACATTTACACAGAAGTACATAAACTTCAGGCAATAAAATAAATCTCTAAATTACGACACTTTTCCACTGCTCCAGTGTCAGGCTACTTTACACTGACATACATTTGAACATAAAGTGTATGTATATAATACCGTGATACCATACAGGGTTGCCATATAGGGGGGAAATGTTAGGACAATTCCAAGGGCCCATGGCTGACAGGGGCCCCAAAAAATAGACGTGGTGACAATAGCTGCACAGAGGGGGCCCAGTTAGATTTTTTGTCATGGGACCAAAATTCCTAGTGGCGCCCCTGATACCATACCACCGTGATATTTTCTGTAACGTTATTATACGGTGAAAATCTCATACCGTTACACCCCTACTCATGACCCTAAAATGTAAATTTAATGACGATGCAAAACAAATGTTGGAAATTATTGTAAATTCAATAATGTAGAATTTATTTTGACAATTTTCTATATTTAACATTCTCGCAGGTGAGCAAGGACCCTGGGCATCTTTCTTTTTATGTTTTTCAGAGTCGGTTGGAAGGTCTGTTTAGTGTCAGATTTTGTGTTTAAACTCTTTACTATTAAGATCTATAAAGTAATTAAGATTTTTATGAATGTTGTTTCAAATGAAGTCTCCTTAAAAAAGGGACATTTCTTTTTTGCTGAGTTTATGGATAACAAATAAGCCAACGTGAAACCAATCAAATGCGTGTTTCATGGGCACTGCGTGAGAGATGTTATAACTGTGTTTTTAATGTAGTTAGGGCAAACTATTATAAAGTGGTCTTTAAAGTGTTATGATACTACAAGTGTTTGAGTTTGAATTTTAAAGTATGGTATACACGTTAAATACAACATGCTTTATTAATCACCTTCAACGTATCCATAGCAGAACCAATCTTTACTGTTATCTTCTTGCCATGTGGAGACTTGTCAAAAATAGGCTGAGCAAATTCTTTAAGATATGGCTCAAGTTCACAAGCTACCAGTGAGCCATCAGTGGGCAGCCCTTCAGCCATTGACAGGGCCCCATATCCAGTGAACATGCCAATCTCAAGAATCCTTCTTGCTTTGCTCATGTGTACCAGCATTTTCAGAGTCTGGCCTGTCAATGACACATTACAAAAGATTTAAGAAATACTTAAACATTTAGAAGTTTGTCTCTAACCACACATCCACTCAAATATACACAACGGAGGTAGTATAGATCTCACCTTCCACAAGCCCTGTGATGCACTCTTTTGGAAGACGAAACTGAGTCTTTCCCTCCTCAAATACCTTATCCCAGTTGTGTTCCATGCTTTTTCTACAGATTAGTATAAGAATAAAGTAAGACGGGTAGGACAAACTAAGAATGTGTATGTGTAATGTATTTGTGCAGATAAGGGAAAATACTCTTATGACTGTGCCGCAAACCCACCAGCCCTACAGGGACAATAAAGTTACCTACTACTACAACTACTCACTTATACAGCTCAGCGAGAGGTGCACTTTCCTGGCTGCTCATTTTCTCCAGGTAGCCATCTAGACTACAAGCTATATCCAGGGCCTTCTGTAGGTTAACTCTCAGCTCTTCTGGAATGTTGGAATTGCCATCTGCTATTTCCTTGGCTTTCGTTAAGAATTCACATATGAATTCCATCGGGGTGTCAGAGACTACAGAGAAAAACAAAGCAAAATGTAGGCCTTCACAAACGCAAATGGTATAGGTTACTGTAGGCTACTATGGAAAATAAGAGTCACACAAATGTAAGGAAGAGGGTTTAAGTATTAAGCCTTCCTTTTATGAAGGTGTGATTTTAATGATAAAGTAAGTTACAATAATAACAATTTATTGACTAGCCTACCCTGTGTCATGACATAATTATACCACTAGATGAATCCGAGAAGTACTACAAACTAAAGAGGAACGCAGAATAACATAACCGCTAGAACAATTTTGATTTAAACCATTGAAAATAAACGTTCTATATTATTATTTGTAGCCTACTGAATTGAAATGCATATTGAAATTAAGTGTATTGTTTTCAATTGAAATACACATTCATTCGCTTTCTGTAAAGCAAAGTGCATTGATTCTTTCACTACAGTACAATTGAACAGATGGACATTTCAAGAGTGTGGGCGATTACAACAAGACGCGATAAATCCTGTAGCCTACCCAGTAAAAAGAGATCGTCCACAGGATAACACTGAATGTTTACCATACCTTTGACAGTTTGCATGGTGAATGTTCACGGCGTTCAAATAAATAAAAATGTACAGCAAGTAGAACTGCTCGGCTGGCGAAGCAGACAATTAACCGTTTCCACCCCTGTGTGTGAAAAACAATGTTTCAACAACCTGAAATGTCTATTGAGTAAAGCTTACAGAAAAGCACGAATAAATGTGGAATTATACTTTAAACGCAATACGCCACGTGCCCGTTGATCAGTTGTAATAAATGATCTGTCTTTCTGTCGGTGTCAAACTTTTAGTGAATCTTTTCGTAATAAATTACTCAACCTTGTTAAGTTTTACTGACGCCACGTGGACACACAGCGTATTACGCCGCTATTCTTCTGTAGACCATGTATTTAGAAGAGCACTAAAAACGAACTTAAAACAGACATTGTACATTTTCACAAAATTTACAAAAAAAGACGTGCACTTTTATCAAGATTGAAATGTACATACATTTCTTAGAAATCAACCACAAATTTTTTTGGGGGGTCATAAGGTGCAGGCTTTATTTTATTCATTTTATATGCAAATGTTATGGCATGCCTGGTCTAGTTTAGGGTGTGTGGGGCGGTGCTTCATTACTTACATATACCTTCGTCATTACCTCACTGAAGAAATTGTATAAGGATAGAATACAAGTGAGGGCACTTTTTAACCCTTAAAATAATTTGCTAACAGTATCTATAGGGACACTATAAATAATCGCTCCTCCCTTGAAACTGTAGAACACTGGTGGGTGTGGTGTATAAGTAAGTATAGACAGGAACCCATTGGCCTCCAATAAAGCTTCATCAAGATGTCGTTCGTTGCAAAAACTGGAACACATTTGGAAGAGCCATTGCAATGCCAAAATAACACAGTGGTAAAGATGAACGAATTTCACTTAGTTCAAGTTAAAGGCACATGGAAACGCAAAACTGGAAATAATTTGAATAGTAACTTAAAGACTCGAGTATCAGCTGCCAAAATGTGAGTAAATGACACGTATAATTAGAAAATGAAATGTCCTTCATTAAATTTATCTGCCTGTGTTTTAATTATTCTTCATGGTTTAAAATCGTCTGAGACAAGTTTTTGTTTACAAAACAATTATAAGATTGGGTATGATTCATGAAGGTATATTCTTCAAATGACAACAGGTAAAAAGTGGTTACCTATTTCAAATTGCCCTTTTAAAGGTTCAAATCTGTGGTGAATGATTTCACTTGTAAAAAGTTGTAAAATAATAATAATATAAATATATACAATAAATATATACTGATTACATGTCTTCACATAGTAATAGGTTACATACATTTGGAACATGTTACAACTGTAAAGCATTTTGAGCAGGAACATAGCGTGCTTGCACACAGTACCGTAGCTCTTATGTAACATACTGTAAATCAATTTCTGAATTGGCTGGGATCAAAATTACACACGCTCAGTAAATTACAATTGGCCTCCTTGATGGACAACTGTAATTAAACCTTGTGTCTGAACATGTTAGGAATATTGTAAGGACAATTTTACTGTTTCACTAAATTTTTTGCATGTTCCTCTCCTTAATATGGGCAAAACTAAACAACATTTCATTCATGATTCACCTGTCCTTTAAAAAATACGACACACTTCAGCTTAATTCAACCAACGGTAAATTAAAATGTCTTAATTCGAATCAAGGCTGCATTATTATTTTGTATAGTTTAACAGACAAATTACAATGAACTACCATTAAACCAAGTAAAATAGTTTTCAGTGTATTTTTTCACATCTTGATCCATTCTTTAGTCAGAGTCATTTACAAACCTGTTCTAACACATTTATTTATTTACGAAACCAACACAGAACAGAATCTGTAAAGTGATATTTACCCTCTGGCTTTTGTAAAATGCGTCTCATTTCAGATATGAGAGCACCACAGAACAAGGCACTTCCTGGACCGTGATTAGTCCGATTGTCTTCACCTACAAGGTGACTGAGTGCCTGGGCCTGCTGGATCCCAGTAATGACACCCTGCTCCTGGGCCACATCAGAGACCCCCAGCAGCTTGAGGCCCTGAGGAACAGCACTAGGCCCCTCCGACGCTTCGTGGTGATGGACCAGACTGTCTACAACCTCTACGGCTGCCAGCTGACCGACTACCTCGAAGCCCGTAATGTTCTGTACCAGATCCTCCCCCTGCCCACCACTGAGGAGAACAAGTCCATGGAGTTGGTGATGAAGATCCTGGACGAGGTCCATAAGTTCTCCCTGGACCGCCGCACTGAGCCCATCATCGCCATAGGAGGAGGGGTGTGTCTGGATATCGTAGGGCTGGCTGCGTCCCTCTACAGGAGACGCACCCCCTACATCCGCGTCCCTACGACCCTGCTCTCCTATGTTGATGCCAGCGTAGGGGCAAAAACTGGGGTGAACTTTGCAAACTGTAAAAATAAGCTGGGTGGCTACGTCCCTCCTGTGGCTGCTTTTCTAGACCGCTCTTTCCTGCAAACTGTTTCTCGCCAACAGATCTCCAATGGGCTGGCCGAAATGTTGAAGGTGCAGTAACTTTGCTGGAATGCAACAGAAATGAACATGCAACTTTTTCGAGTAAAGTGAACTTGTATACTCTAGATAGCAAGATACATATTTTGAGAACCCTGCATGTTGCAGCTCATTTAGGTGTGTAGATCTGGTTATATACAAAGGACTTGATGTCAGTAGTGATGTTTACTGTATGTAATTTAAATGTTGGCTTTACAGATGGCCTTGATGAAACACAAAGGTCTGTTTGAGCTTCTCGAGACTCACGGACAGTTACTGTTGGACTCCAAGTTCCAATCTAACAGCGGCCTTGAGGACAACAAAGACATTGCCTCCTTGTCCACACGCATGGCCATAGAAACAATGTTGGAAGAGTTGGCCCCCAACCTGTGGGAAGATGACTTGGACAGACTGGTAGATTTTGGTCACCTTATCAGCCCAGAGTTGGAAATGGTATAGTACTGTTATGTGCTCTGCACTTGAGTTACCACACTGCCATTTAATGATGTAACGCTTGTTACTTCTTTTTCGATTTCAGATGTAACCACTGTATCTGACAGATGGGCATGGTGTCAGGTTTACTCACATCTGTTCATGTTAGTTAGCAGGTACAAACAGGTTGCCCATGTCCAAAACTTCACACTAGAGAGCTGTGTCTGCGTACAGTACTGAACACTGAATGCTGGCTTTCTTGTTTGTAGAAGGTGCTTCCATCCTTGCTGCATGGAGAGGCGGTGAATATCGACATGTCCTATATGGTGTACGTGGCCCGAGAGAGAGGCCTCATGACGGAGAAAGACAAGTTGCGGATTATTGGTTGCATGGTGGGGTTGGAACTACCATTGTGGCACCAGGACTTCAACATGGCACTAGTGCAGCACTCACTGTGCGAGAGGCTCAAGCACTCAGGAGGGCTAGTTCGGATGCCTCTACCTATTGGCCTAGGGCATGCAGGTAAGTACCCCAAAATGAATTCAAATCTATGCATGTAAAATGCATATCCTTAAAGCGGGTGTTAAAAATCTCCCTCCATTTGCAGAGATCTTCAATGACACAGCGGATGATACTTTATACAGAGCGTTTGAAAAGTGGTGTGATGAGCTGAGAACGCAGTGACCTGAACTGGTTAAAGAGTTTGTATGGATGTAGATGATTTACTTTGAATGATTTACATTTTGAAAGTAGGATGTGTCATTTTTGCATCTGGAATGCTTAACTAATATTATTTTTGTAGATTATATAGGTGCTGTTGATTGTTACTTTCTATTATTTGCTTTCTTGTCCTACTTCTCAGTGTTATTACATACTATTTGGGAATACCATTTAAACTGTGTGTGTGTAGACTTTGTATATCGATGTTTACTGTCTTTATTAAATCATTTCTAAGAAATGAATACTAGTGTCTCAAAAACATTATTTAATCCATGCACTTTACAATTGTACAAAATATGCATATTATGAATATGTTTTAAATAACCTCAAAAACTATTCTAAATGAAAGACACTTGTTTTTAGAGCTCTCTTTTAAGCTCTTCAGCTACTGTACATGCCACCTGAGATAACATGCCACCTGAGATAACATTACTATTGTCAGTAAATGCAAAACATTATACTTGACACTACAAAACATTTTAGAGAGATGACAGGTGCTCCTTCTGAGCAAAATTACTTTTTATTATTTGATCTGTGCAAAATATTATGTCCATGTCACAGTTAACATGTTACAGGACCAGTCAACAACAGGTTATTCCTGTCACTTGGAGTCACATGGCTTAAAAATCTTATTTTTAGCACTACCCCAACTAAAAGATCTCTCTGTCCGGTTGTGTAGGGTATAGACAGGGGTGTTAAAGGGGAGAACGGTGTTGATTCAGGGGGCCCTTCGAGCTTGAAGGCCCTGGAACCTAAATAATGAATGATTTGTCATCCTGGCCACACCCCTGAGTCTAGAAAACTGGCTACTGGTATGCGTAACAAGAACATTTGCCTCCATGTTGGTTGTCAGTAAATACTTGCTCTCTAGGGAGAACCTGTTTTCTGTGACCGCCTATGACGTTTTGCAATGCTTAATAAACGGTGGGAGCTCAGAAATGCAGTATGTAACATTGAGTTGTCGTTCTCAGGAATTGTCACCATATCTACAATGATTTTTTGGAATGCCTTGCTGTCTTTTAATGAAAGCTGTGTGCCTTGAACATAACCAAATATACAATGTGCTCTGCTATTTAGAAAGTATCATGACACAATTGAAGTTCCCCCACACGTGAATCATCCGAGCTGTTAAACACAAAACATTTCACAAATATGCACAATATATATTTCATCAGGCCTAAATTTCTTGGTTGTAGTGCATGTGTTGTGGATGTGTGGCCTGTCACAGTTGTCATTTCTTATTCTCTAAAAAATGAACCCCAACCTACTGCATACATTGCCTATTGCTATTTGTTATATTTTTGATATAATAATATATATATATATTGTTATTGGCATTCCAAATAGCTGCAGGGCTTTCATGTACAAGTGAAAGAAAGATTGCAAACCATCTCACACAGGCTACAAAGCCAGAACAAACCAAAACTATACTCATTGGGGACTTAAAAAATCAGCAAATTAAGAAGTAATAATATGATTACCAACTGCCTTCCACATGCAACTGTCAGCGACATAGCTGAGAAACTACCAGAAATCCTCAAAAGCTATACAAAATTGTTATACATGTAGGCTCAAATGACACTCTAAAGCAGCAGTCTGAACTGTTAAAAAAGGACTTCACTGGCCTGTTTGACACAATTGACTCTGCAGTGTACATATCCGGTCCTTTACCAACAGTTGGACGAGGAATAGGTTGGTTTAGCAGACTGTTTGCACTGAACAACTGGCTGATTTCTACATGTGCTACCAGAGGTCTGAATTACATAAACAGTTTCGACCTGTTCTGGGAGAGAAGAAATCTCTTTAAAAGGGACGGGATTCATCTAAACAACTCTGGACTGCAAATGCTTGCAGGCCACCTGGAATACAATATCCTCCCTTCTTCCATAGTTACACCAAAGAATGAATCAGGAAATAAATAGCAATACTCTCCCCTCAGGCTGATCTCTAAAAAACTGTGGAAAACAATGGGCAAAATGGATGAACTACTTTCTATAAAACGGTTATTTCACGCAAACAGTGCCACCAATGTTGACGTTATTAGCTTGTGGCATGAAAGGTTTTGTAATATTCAGATGGACAGATATGTTACAGTGTATAATTTCTTTAATAGAAGCAGCTTTTGTGGGATTCAGATGGACATAAATGTTACAGTGCATGATTACTTTAGGTCAATGTGTACCCAAACAATAAGTGATAAGAACAATGTTGTGAATTCAATGACTCCAATGCATTTACTGTTTTGACTAGAACAAGGGCAAACAAAAGCTACCCATTATGTCCCCACCCTATAATCTATTCAAATTTGATAAAAATCCCCAAACACAAAATAGCTTTGGAGCAAGCTCTAACTAAATTTGCACTACTAAATATTCGATCACTAACAAACAAATCTTTCTTAATTAATGATCTCATTGTCAACCATAAACTTGATTTCATGTTTTTAACAGAAACCTGGCTAGATCAAAGTAGCAATCCAACACTCATTGAGGAAAGTCCAAAAAATTATACATTTATTCAGACAGTAGAGAGGGTAGAAGGGGGAGGTTTAGCTGTGATTTATCATGAAAATATTTGCTGTACAAAGGTTGATCTCGGAGAATTCTTAACATTTGAATATGTGGCCTTCACTCTCAAAGCAGAAATACCAGTGTTGATGTTAACAATATATTGACCACCAAAACAACTTCAACTTAACTCTAAATATCTGCTGTTTTTAAAAAAAGAATAGCTGTATGGCAGCCCAATGTGGGCATAATGCCATAGATATCTGTGAGAGATGGTTTTTTAAACCTCTCAGAGCATGCAAATTCAAACTAGCCATATGTTAGCAAAACTAAGCAACACTGCTAGGCTTATCTAGGAGAAGTTTACAGTACATTACTTGAGTTAATATACTACTCCTATTATCTATACTCTTGTTCCTCCAAATGTAGGAACAAGAGTATAGATAACTATATAGTATCTATATAAGAGTATAGATACTTTCCATACAACACCAATAATATTTCCCCTACTCTTACTATTTCAATACTACTACTCACAAGGATTGGAAAATACAATTTGAAACATGACATCTTCGTACCCTCTGAGAAAAATTATTTGAAAGACTTAAAATTCGATCCTATGTCTTTTCTACCAATAATACTTATTTTCAACGTCTTTTCAACATCCTTTGCTCAGTGGGGACCCTAGGGTTTTTTCTTTTAGCCTCACAATTCCACCATGTACTGTACTGCATGTCAGCCTGGCTGTTGGAAATGACATAATTTGGTCAAGGGGCAATCAAACTTTAATCAATCAAACCAACAAGCCATATGCTGTAGTTTTCAAATGCTGATAAGTACAAATGCTTGTTATTTACAAATGCACTACATTAGCAAGCTAAACTAACAGTAGCAGAAATACCACACTAATTTCATATTAAATTATGTAACCAGCTCCACTATACCTACCATATGTATAAACCTCCTCAACAACAATCCCCCATGATGCTCTCTGCCAGCGTATTAAACCACTTCTCATACATGTCAATACCCAAAACAAACCCATAATTCATCAAAGGGCTCTGATTGGACCAGGCCACAGCAACCAGGGCACAGTTATAAGCCTATTCGGTTCTGACAGACTGATCCATTAACGTTTCAATGCTAGCTTTTTCATGCGGTTGTGCTATGAGGCATCGACTTAGACCATTGCATCATGCAGAAGCCCCAATCCAATGCTAATCGGACACAGCACTTTATGAAACAGTCATGTAAGAAAGCTTGTAAACATGAGATAATGCAAGTTCAAGTTTAGTCAAAATTATTCTTACTTCCACCAGCTTCAACAATAACTACAAGTAAATATTTTTTTTCCACATACTGTAACTTGCTTAAGGTCGGGCATCATTAATTGATGCCATTTTTAAACTTGGCTATAAACATTACATGATACTGCCTTCAGAATACAAAAGGAGAAAAGCCATGTAAATATTGATGCCTGAGCCTCATGAAAGACCAGCCCTGAGATACAATTAGGGATAGTTTTTCATTGTTTAATGCTAGATTCATAAAATGGCTTTCCAAAAGTCTCCAGCCAGATTTAAATCTCAGAAATGTTTTAAATATCACATTGGTCGAGGAGAGGTTTGTGAACCACTATATTATTACACAGCTGTGATGGCTGTCAGTGTTGCTTATGCCAATTAAAAAAACAGGTGTGAAGATATTCTCCAGCAATAACAAATTGGAAAATGTTCTTCAGTTATTCATTCACTTCACTGTACACAGGGTGTTTAGATTTTCACTAGCAACTCTGCACAGTATGGAGTGTCAGTGTGATTGGAGCTTTTGGGCAGTGCTAACAACCACGCTCATTGTCCTCCATACTGGAGCTGCTGCTACGCCTGCTGCTGCTGTTGGAGGTGTCTGGGGATACTGAGGACAGGAGGGGGTCACTGGAGGATATGGGTGACAGGGTATTGTCCATTAGCATGTCTGTCAGTTTGGTGGGGGCCTTGTTGGAGCCAAAGGCCCCTGGGTCTCCGGCATGGACAGGACTGTTGTTGAAGTGGATGGTGCCATTGTTGAGGTCCAGCGTGGTGGGAGGGGACATGTTGGAGCCAGATTGCTGATACAGGTCTGATGGACAGTCACCTAGAACGGGCTCTTGTTTGATGGCTCGCGCCATTAGCTCAGAGGGGCAGAGGGAAGACGAGGGTAAAACCGCAAGGCCATGAGCCCGTGCCTGCATCTCCAACTCCTACACAGGCACACACAGACCACACATGAACCCACAAAGAACACATGGATACAGAGACCCAGAGTTGCGCAAATTACTAAGTAAAAGTCCTTGGCTGTTCTCATGGCAATACGTAAAAAATCATACAATAAAAATGGGAGCCATGGAAGCATAATGCTTTTGGATGTACAAAAAAGTACATTTACTGTAACCCAAACCTAACCTTACCCACACTTTACCCTAATCTTTACATCAATAACCTATCATGTTATGCCTGACCTAAACGTTTTCCAAGTACTTCAAATTATAACCGATTGGTCTTTTCTTCGAAATGTTCCGGTAGAACAGTGATTCAATATGTACAAAAGCTCACATTTGATTGGCTGTGTCTGTTAGTCTGTCTAACTAATGTGGCAAAATGTCAATTTTGTATGGATACCCACGTATTGCCATAACGTGCTAAGTCTACAGGTCTCCCTGGCATGTGGCCCACCTGTATGCGTAGCATCAGATGGCGGTTGGCATGCTCCAGCCTCCTCTGTCGAAGGTCCAGCTCCTTGGCTCTCTGCTGCTCCCTCTGGAGCTTCCTGATGTAGTCCACCGAGGCCTTCAGGATGGTGCCCTTATTCCAGCGCATGTCCCTAGGGACCGCGTAGGACAACGGTCTACAGTCAGGGCTAAACAGCTGATCCTCTAACAGCATAAAGCAGAGTCTTTTGGGTGTGGTTATTACAAGCTACTTACGGATCATTTGACTTAGGAATCAAGGTTCCAAGTTCTTTGATTCTATCGTTGATGTTGAACCTCCTTCTTCGTTCAACTGGCAGCGTGGTGAAAAGCAAAAAGCAACATTTCAGGTATAATACCATGTGAAGATACCGACGTATCAAAAACTAAAACACACAGAAAAATGGCAATGTATTATATTTGGCTGCTCCCCGTCACCATAGAAACTCACTTAAGTTATGGTTGTCCTTTTTTTGTCTTTCCTTGGCCATCGCTCGGACCTCAGCTTCTAGACGGAACGGAAAACCTTTTGAGTGACATGATGATGTCCTACGCCTTAAATAATTTGATTGCAATCCTTTTTTAAACTAATGCAATTCATTATCTCATTGGGTAACTTAGGTAACATTTCACTGATATATGGATCCATATTGTGTGCAATTTTTCAATATACACAAAATACTTTACAGGGGCAATAGCAAATAAAAGTTTTTTTACCATTACACATACTAAAACAATTTAATTTGGGAACATCCACTGGCCTAGTTTAGGCAGTGATATGACATGAAGACAGTCTAATACTGTAAAAAATGCAAATGAACATTGATTTGAAAATAAATAAATTTAGTGACAACATACCTACAGGAAAGCCCTCAGGCCTTTGGTAGTTGTCAAACTGGCCACAGGATCCTGTCTTGTCCAGTACGTGCATCATGCCAGGAGCTGAAGTATTTGTGAATTATTTGTTCAATGTAATGTATAGCTAGCTGTATGTTACACATTTTACAAATTGCACACAATATTGATGCATTGATAGCAATATAATAGTATATTATGACAATGGTATTAATATACAACTAAAAACTTTTTATAATTTGGCAAGGTTGGGATTATTTGTAATGGATCTGTTTTTCTTTTTTCTAAGGGTGTTAGGTAAATACAAAAATGCAAAAAATATCTACCTGAAAATTCCCTTTTGATGTTGGATAAGCTACCAGGGCAAGAATTACTGATGGCAAGTCCTGGTGGGGGAATTCCTTGGTTCCCATACATGTCCAAAAGTGTACCAGATACAGAGAGCTGAGGAAAAGCCCAGAACATTCACAGATTGTATGCAACACACAAGGAAGCTGTTTATCTTACTAAGCCGTATTTCTTTTTTAGTAAATGTTCTTTAATAAGGTTTGATAGCGATTTAACCATTGGAAATAAAAGTTTAGCAAGGATGCCCATTTACCGCGTTGGTTATCTGAAGTCCAGGGTCCATAACGCCAAGAAAATCATCATTATAACTTGTTTCCAAGCTAATAATGTCATCAATGACATCGTCCATCTATATCGACATTAAAATACACAATACAAATTAACATGTAGACAATTATTATATTAAAACTATTCTGATATACAACATTCCAAGAGGCACCTGTTATCACTTTGTATTTTGACCCATTTCAACACATTCCGTGAAGTACTTCCTACGACAGTGTACCTGCATTTCATCTCTACGTTGTCTGGTGTATTCCTACCTCTTTCTCGCAGTTGGAGCTGAGTGTCAGCAGGGCCATGGGGCTGTTAGGGGCACTGATGCCTGGGCCGGGGGGCATCCCGTGCTCCGGGGGCTGGCTGGTGCACTGTAAGCTGCTGGTCTGGCTGCCAGGCTTACCCCCGAGAGTGCTGGAGAGGTACTGCCTCACCTGTTGCCTCTGTGCTTGCTGGATGTGATATTTGGTGGGGTTCTCCAGATGGGTCTGCACCTTTGTAGGGGAAAAGGACAGACATGGACGACACATATTATTCCTGAAGGTAGTCAATCGCATGCTACGGTAAAATTTAATTATTCACCGATATGTATTTATTTTTGTTCTTTATAAAACTGTGTCGGAAGCTGAAGATTTATGACACTCTGTGTGCATCGAGGACACACACACACATATATACATATATATATATATATATACACACATTATAGTACAAATGAATACACAAGCATACACTAAACAGACAATACACTTATATAAGTATCAATAACAATAATGGAAATATTACATCAAGAAAGGAAACCAAAACAAGTTCCAAGAAAAACTGTTCAGTAACACATCTTACCTGGTAATGGCTGTATTCAAGCATCTCCAACATATTGCAAGTTATATGATAGTTTGTATCAGACCATCAATAATTCAGGTATTCCCTTTGTCTGGACTGTGTACTGTGTGGAAACAATTTTACATGCAAACAAGACGACAGACTTGGTCAAATAAACTTATTAAAGGCGACCTCCTCATTAGTTATACAAGTTTTAAGTCTGGGGGAGGATACTAGAGCTCTTCCTCAAAGTTGTGTTGTTCTAGCTAAACTATGAATTTATCTCTTTCCAGGCTTCATTTGACGTCAGCATCTCTGTCATACAATGCAGCCTTTCTGATGGTGGGTAACCAGTCCTTTAACTGAAACATGCTCACGGCTAACTAATGTTTCATCTTTAGTTCCGCTCATCGAGTATAAAAAATTATTTGTTCTGAGATCCCAGTATACAATTGATGCCACTGTTCCATTACAAATAGTGCATATGAAAAGATAAATCAAAAAATGTTGCAAGATTGCTGGAGACCGCCCATCCCCCTACTCACTTTTGGAGTTATGTATCTAAAGTGTTGGTGGATTAGTCTCACTGCTTACCATAAATTCTGACCGGATCCCTTCAAAGACTAAGTCATACTCATCTTAATGTACGTGGATGAGACCATTCGGTTTAAACAAGATCAGTAAACATGCCAGGGCACTAAATTGGCCGACCTTAACTCAAAGACATTCCATGGCAAGAATCTGGAATTGTGCATGGTCTGAACTCTGCAATATGAAACTTTGATTAATCAATTCTATCTATTAATTTATAAAAATAAAGTTCAGTAGTTGATCCAGACCACTAGACCAGTATTGCAATAAAATGTAGATGTCCTTAACAAAGTCGGTTATATCTGGCTATCAAAAGACAAGGCCATTCATGGTCCCAAAACCACGCAAATATGAACGAATAAACTGTAAAGTATAGAATAAGGGCAAAATTTACTTGTTTATATAAATCACTAGAGATAACTGAGAATGCTAGAGATGATTGAGAATCTCAATCTCACAAGCCTTATATATTGTAGAATCATTTGTTGACATTGGTTTTAGTCAGTCATTTCTTGCGTATGATGGTGATGAGTTTATACCAATCGGGTAAAACTTGTATTTAGTTTAGAAATCTGTGCTACTAAAAACTTTAGAAAAATAATTTCAAGACCATCCACAAATCGTATCATGAATTCATATTAGGAACACCCGTTAAACTTTCTTCCAAAATCCAGAAAAATAACTGTTAAGCTCACAAATGACCATTCTATTCTAACAAAGCTACTCCATTATTCTGAGGGAGTCAGTTAGCGCTAAAGCAGCAGCCGTCACGCCTGGAGCCAACACGTGTGAAGCAGCCTTCATGCCTGGAGCCAACACGTGTGATACAGAGCTGCTCCCAATGCTGTCTGCCTAACATGCTTTCTCTCATGTAGAAACATGATGAATTCTCTCATCTTCCTTGTTTTCCCACAATAGTAAAAAAAATCTTTTAATTTTACCATTATTCAACCAGGCAAGTTGACTAAGGAACAATTTGCAGCAACATCCTGGCATCAATTAGGATTAAATGTCCTTCTCACAAATAAAGCAGCCAAACTCTCACAAATTGGCAGTTGGGGGACTGAACTGGGCGCCTTTATGGACACCAGTATATACATTATTATGTTAGCATTCTTTGCACCCTTAAGCACCCTTAATGGCTGATTAAACATACTGCTTTCACATAATGTGGCATTATTTGATTACTTGATGTGACATGCATGTGTTTTTTATCCTATCACAATATTTTTATATCTTACATAACCTTAAATAATCCCACATAATGTAAATACACAAAACAGTAACAACAATTGCAAAATGGAAAACAAAATCACACCTTCACCGCTGACTCCTTAGACACAGGGTCGGATTATGAAACGGGCATATGGGACCTGGGTCCAGGGGCCTCTGACCATTAGGGGCCTCAATCTAAAAGGCACCCTTAGCCCCTAATGGTCAGAGGCCCATAAGACAATCTGCTGTGAATGCAAAATGTAAATAAATAGGCTTATAATGCTTGAATATGTGGACCCTTTAGCCCCGTGACTGCACTTTCTACACCACAACTCATACCAGGGCCCTTGTACAACTCATACCAGGGCCCTTACACAACTCATACCAGGACCCTTGTACAACTCATACCAGGGCCCTTATACAACTCATACCAGGGCCCTTCTACAACTCATACCAGGGCCCTTGAACAACTCATCCCAGGGCCCTTGTACAACTCATACCAGGGCCCTTGTACAACTCATACCAGGGCCCTTCTATAACTCATACCAGGGCCCTTTCTACAACTCATCCCAGGGCCCTTGTACAACTCATACCAGGGCCCTTGTAGAACTCATACCAGGGCCCTTCTATAACTCATACCAGGGCCCTTTCTACAACTCATACCAGGAGCCTTGTACAACTCATACCAGGGCCCTTATACAACTCATACCAGGACCCTTCTACAACTCATACCAGGGCCCTTGTACAACTCATACCAGGACCCTTGTACAACTCATACTAGGGAACTTATACAACCCATACCAGGGCCCTTGTACAACTCATACCAGGGCCCTTATACAACTCATACCAGGAGCCTTGTACAACTCATACCAGGGCCCTTGTACAACTCATACCAGGACCCTTATACAACTCATACCAGGGCCCTTGTACAACTCATACCAGGGCCCTTACACAACTCATACCAGGGCCCTTGTACAACTCATACCAGGGCCCTTATACAACTCATACCAGGACCCTTGTACAACTCATACCAGGGCCCTTACACAACTCATACCAGGGCCCTTATACAACTCATACCAGGGCCCTTATACAACTCATACCAGGACCCTTGTACAACTCATACCAGGGCCCTTATACAACTTATACCAGGGCCCCCTAGCTCCACCTCAACTCTTACCACGACTCCTTTACAAACCATACCAGGGTCACTCCAGAACCCATACAGGGCCATCATTCCAACCACAACCATTACCAGGGTCTCTCACTACCAGTGTGTGTTAGATAATAGATCTATTTAATATTAATAAGAGAGAGTGGTGTAAAATGAGCCAGTGCCTAATTTGACCAGGTATTGGGCAACCATACACAATTGTTATCATGTGACAATAAGCATATTGTTTATCCCCAAAAAACTTTTGCAGTTTTTTTGGCATACCAGGTATAATAGTCTCACATCAAAAGTAATTTATCTCAGTTTAAAAATATTGGATAAGTTGATGAACTGGTAGTGTGTAAAAACGTGAGTGAATTATCAAAAGTGTAGCTCTGGGTTGCTAGACTACTTTTCCCAAAAAGGGTGCTGTGGGTCAAAATGAGCCAGAGCCTTCGGGGTAAGTTCAACCAGTGTTATTTCATGTTTATAGTCTACAAAGTCTGCTATTATGCAAAGCATACAGTTGAGAGTCTACAAAATGTGTAAAACAAATAATCTACAGATGTTTCTAATAATACATAATACAAGTTTCATTCAATTTAAGACTTCCATGTCTATTTCTTAATCCTAGAGGCTTAGAAAACTATCTTCAGGTTTCAGAACTGTAGACCAATTAGTTGTATTATTTATTTCATACCAATAACATCAGAAGAATGGGGGATTTGATTGAATCACATTTAGAGTAACAACATGCAATCTGGTTACTACAATAATTAGTAATGCCTGCTTTCTAAGACGGCTCAACTTACAGTCAGGGTCTCCCTTATAGGGACCTGACATGTTTATGTTTTTTCTTCTTTGTTTGAATATACAGTATTATTCACTTTTTGTTTCATTTGAGTAGTCCTTCATATCTGTCTCATTAATTTGTGCACCATGGACAGCCACTGCTACTACAGTGATTGTGAGACCCTGTCACCTGTATCAACTTACCCCTAAGATGAGGCAAGTTGAGCTACAAGACTACTTTTTTGGGAGCTCATAATTTCGTTGTCTATTTGAGTTAGCCCACTCCCAAGGTTACAATTTATAGCACATGTCCTTGTGCTTGTCTTTTTTGTTTTTCTTTGTTTTTTGTTTTGCCAGTTTTGTAAAGCATCTTTGGGTCCTTGAAAAGTACTATAAGTACCCTTTATTATAATTATTATTATACATTAGTTTTATTCCTGTCTCATGTTCCCTTTGCTGTAGGTTGACTTAAGTAAAACACGTCACATTACCCCACTCTCCCCTATGTGTTTAATATTTAATTAATAGACCACTGCAAATGTTTCTTAAATCCACCCCATTGAAAAGCTCTGGAATGTGGTCAAGAGGAAGATGTTTCAGAAAACATCAAAGAAAGCTGAATTCTTGAATTGTAGACCAATTCCCACTGACCCTGCCTTGTCAGCAGCTCTGCAACTCCTTGGACAGATGTGGGATGGTGAGAGGCGCTCACATGGTTCATCCAACCACATGTCGCCAAGCTGGCCAATTCTTTTTGCACTGCTCATCCTACATTGATGTCTTTAGTCAGCGCAGGCACAGGATGATTACGCTCACTAAATATACTTCAATTATTGAATTTACAGGTGCACGATCTGCACACAAGGAGTTGCTGGAGAGCAACGTGGCAATGTAGATAATTTGACTAATCAATCTCAAATCCTGGGCAGTGTTGTGCCAATTTGTGCTGCCTCGTGCTGGAGGTTCAGGGAAAGTCAGAGAAAGTCTTCCTAAGTTAACACGTTAGTATTATATTGTTTAAAAATGAGTTTGAACTTATTTTCTTTGCATTATTCGAGGTCTGACAACACAGCATCTCTTTTCTTATTTTGGCCAGTTGTCATTTTCTGCAAAAAATGCCCTTAAGATATTGTTTTATTTGGATTTTGTGAGAAATGTTAGTAGTTTATGGAATAAAACACAAATATTAATTTTACCCAAGCACATACCTATCAACACTAAAACCAGAAACACTGATGATTTTCCAGTGGTGTCTTAAGAACTCCAGAGCTGTATATATTTTACTTGATTCAGTGAATTGTACTCTAAATTCTGTGTGAGTTTTTATGTACTACGGCCTTAAAATTAGCTTGTTTCATAACAAGCGATTAGGGGTGGGGGTGTTCATGTGCAAATGTCATGTGAATTCGGGGGTCGTGTAGGAGCCTCCAAAGACATTTTGCCCAGAGGCCTTGTAGTATGTAGAGCCATCCTTGCTCAGACTTACCATGAAAACTATAGTTAACATATACATATATGTCGCAAAGACACCACATATACATACCTCATGCATCTAGCCTACATGTTCCTTACACGTGCTTGCCCTCGGGTATAGGGTTAATCACAATTACATGTTTGTTCCAGTTTTCCAACAACTGTGCACATTAAATGATGCATGCTCTTTGAGCAATGCATGCCATACTCCACAATAGTTGAGGTTTTAATCTTGGAAATGTGTAGATTGATACCTGTAAAGGATTGAAGCAGTCAAAAAATGCTTTCCATATTTTGTGGATGACATTTCCACACTAATGTCTGTAAAGTCAAAACAAGAATACGAAAGTTTGTTGCTGCAAATGAAAAGCTGTTCTCAGTCAACTTCCTTGACTAATGACATTATGAATGAATGACAATGAATGACAGTGCTATATCTGTTAAGTTGTTTGAAAGAAAACATGATGATTTTAGGACACTGTATGATGCCACAAGTCTGATTTGATTATTGTGTGGGCTCTAGACTACTGTATGAGCCAATCAGGTCTGTGTATTAAAAAAACTATTTCCTAACATCATACAATCAGAGTTCACATTTTCGGGGGAAAACAGGCTAAGCAAAGTATAAGTTATTTGTGCTATTTGTAGAACTTAAAGGCATAACAATGTAACTACTTTCTCTTTGTAGTGACCAGTTTACAAACACTGTAAAAACTGTAATGATATTGTAAACTGTATTAATACTGTGTTACGCTCAAAAGCACAGCGTAAAATGCATTGAAATTAGCACATGACGAGCTTCCACAGTGGTTGTCAATGGGCACATGCTGGTCCATTGTTGATATAAGAACACTGTGGAAATACAACCCGTCATGTCCTATGTTAATTGCAATTCCTGTTGAAATGGCAACTAAGCACTGCATTGTGTCAGATATCAGGGCACCGTCTAAACTTTTAACAGTTTTTAATACATAGACCTTTGGTAAAATCAGCATAGTGTGCCTTTAAAATAGAAATTAAATAAACAAAAACTGTAAGCATGAGATAAACAGGGATAAATAAATTACACAGTAACTTATAGACAAAAATATTAGTAAAACCAAATAAGACATCAGTAAACATGTTGTAGCATACCTTTGCTGTTGATGCAGAAATATTTTCTTTAACTTCTTTAATTATAGAGAATATACATAGTTTTTATGATTAGGCAACTTTAGATAAGAATAGAGCATATAGGCTGATCCCTATGTATTTAAATCTTTCTTAGATATACAGAGTTGTTGTGTTGATTAGAAATAATAAAAAAAAGAATAGCCCAAATCTTGATCAAACCAGGTACCTCTGGATACAAAGGCTGCCACTCTCCAGTGGATCTACAGCAGACGCTGAGGCCCAGAAGTGAATCAACAGAATACAACTATGCAAGTACACATGTTAATTGAGTTTTTTTGTCTCTGAGTGTGTTACTCAACGTAATTATGAAAATGACAGTTGTCAACAGAAAGAAACTTAATTCATAGAAGTCTGGACAAATACATGCAAAGAGAATTCAACTATGACTTATCTGAACGAAGAAACAAACTCACAAATAGTTGAGGACAATTGAAATGACTAAATGTGGACTTTAAAATACAATGTCCTTAGTATTAAGAAACTTATTTTAAGCAAGATGTCCAGTGCTGTATAGCGTTATGTTGAAAACTCAAACACATTAACTGCTAAAATTGTAAACTGAGAATGACGACAGAGTAGTTCATTACTTTAATACCAGTCAAATTATCATGCTCGGATGATTACAAAAAATCAAGAGACGAAGATACAATCATAATTACTACAGCAGCCATAGGAATATTCATATTAACTGATACATAATACCCTGGGAATGGCTGAACACACCCTCTTGTTTTGAAAAAATGGTTTCAAGGAGAGACATGCATTTTATATTGTATAGACGTTTCAAAAACATTCTGGTTACATCATTCGCAATGATGAATAGGAACACAGAGATATCAATTGAAGTATTAGTTTTAAATATTAGAAATCATTTGGGAAAATTGAGGGTACAAAACATTCTACCTTTCAGAGAGAATGGGAAAAGTTACTAGACATACAACATTGAGGACTTTAGTGTCCAAGCACTGATTGTAAGGTCCTCCCATGCCAGCACTGCCAGTTACATACCTGATCCTGTAAATTTCCATCAACCCCACTCTCCTGAATGCAGCACTCATCATAGATCCCAATCACCAGACTACAGAGCACCTGCACCCAGCCTCTTAGGTATATAAACCTGGCAGTGTGGTTTCCTCTTTGCGAGGTATGTTCTTGGCATACTAAGAGCTCTATATTATATTAAGAGTATTGAATTTATTCTGTTTTCTATTGACTACCGTTTATTGGATTCTGCCTTTTGTACTTTTGCCTGAGCTTTCTATTGTCCCGAGCTACCGACCCTGCCTGCCTGTTTGATCTTCCCTGGATTTTGGATTTGTATTCTGGACCTGGTACCGTGCATCAACCTCTGTACCTCTGGGAATCCGTAATCTGCTTGTTATACCTTAATGTGGCTATGCACCGCATTAACCTGTGAATCTGTACATTTTTTTACTATTAACTCAGTCTCTACACATATTCTGAGTGTGATCATTACACTGATGGGTAAAAGTAACCTGACCATTGGTTACAATCGCTACTATTGTTAATGTTATTTTTTGGTGTGTTTAAACTGATGGTAAACATCACTTTCTTAACACTTGCAACAGATTGCCATTAAATGGGCATCTGAAAGTTTCAGCAATCTTGACAGAGAGCAGAACGTCTACATTTAGCAGTAATATAGTTTTCGCTCTTACTTATTATCTCTATGGCTCAAAACAATCAATAATTATTGTCGGGAACCGCTCGTTCCTACTCAGTTGCACACTCATATAAACGAGGAGCATTCCAAATGACCCCGTCGACAGCGCCCAACTGTGCCTATTGGGTGCAAATGAATGAGGATCCTCACATGAGTGGTATCTATAAACCTTCAAACTAATGTTACTACATGCTCTTAAACACAGTGGAGACATTATGATGTCTTTGTTGAAATTACTGGGAACCGTGACTTGGAGTGAAGAAGAAGCCTTCTCGATTGAGACAGTGAGGTGAAGGGCACCAGGGATTTGGCCTGCGGCCTGACAGAACCTTCACCGATAACTCAGAGAAAGGTCTCTTTGTGCCAATGTAGTAGAGCACTTCTTTGTTTCCCCACATATTTTATGTCGTTGTCCCTCAGCCAAACCTTTAGCTTAAGACGCACATGTGAAGAAAGGCAGTATTCCTCTTCTCCCCACAGATAATCTAGCCCTCGTTTCTTCATAGAGTCTTTGTGAGATGGAGGTTTATCACCTACCCTAAGAGAGCACATGGGCTTAAGTTGAAGGCTATCGCCTGGAGGATCCACTAACTGACATGATTCCTTGTCTCTGTGTTAAGAGTCATTCAAACACTCTAGATTAAACCCTAGATTATTTATATAAACTGTATTAAAGTAATGTGGTAATTTCAGTTTTTCTTTTCCTCTAAAAAGTGAGTACATATAATTATTACATTTATTTAGGAAACAAATGTGACTAGATAGCCCTATTAACCCTTAACCCCTTGCCTGGCTTTATGAAAAAACTGTTAGATGTATTAATAGTATATCATGTGACTGGTATGGTTGAAGTCTTAAGACATACTATTGCACATCAATCAAGCTGTTGTAAATAGTCTTATTGTAGTCGTTAAAAATCTAAAGGCATATCTTGAACAGCAGAAGTCAAAGAGGTGTGTTTAGCATCAGGCCAGGCTTCTAGCACAGGCGGACAGGGAGCCGCCTAGGGCACAAGTGACTCAGCCGCAAATTTGTTTGCAACTAAAAATGAGAAACACTACACTAGCTGTGCAGATCATTACTGGCTGGAGCAGCACCCCACAAGAAATATATTAAACGCCCCCTCGCTCACTTTTCTTGTTTTCTAGTCTTGTTGCACATATTTGAGCCATTGGAGGCAGAGTCTATATAATAGGTGACTTCACAGGAGATTGAGGCTGAGTTAATTGTTAGCTACTCTGCAGGCAACATTGAAATGTTGATGTGTCAGATGACTCAGTGGTTAGGGAGTCAGATTTGTAGTCGGTAATTGAAGGTTGCCGGTTCAATTTCTGACTTTACAGTAAGTCACTCTGGATAAGACCATCCGCTAAATGAATTAAATGTGAATGTACATTTAAATGACAGATCAGCAAGACTGCCAGGTGCACAGGACAAAGAGAGGAAAGGGGAAAAGGGGAAATACATCTCAACAGAGGTACTGTGTGTTCGTGATGGTTTAGGTGTGATAATAATTTTGCAATGTTGTTTTTTAACTTAGTTAAAAACCCTAAAAGTAGCTAGTATGTAGACAAACTCTGGCTGTATTGCCATTGTATACATTTAGTTATGCAAAGGTTTATTATTGCTCTGCTGCATTGATAGGCCTAAACCATTTCAGTTGTGGCCTATCAATAATAACTATTCTCTAGTTCTACAATTACATATTCCATCTTATGTTCACCTTTTACAACCATGATGTTTATTTCCCCAATGCATTCATAAGCAATATGTAAAGGTGTAACATAGCCTACATAACAGCAGGCACAGTGAGGTCTTTGACATGTTCTCCCACATTCCCTTATTATACGATTAGCCAACGCATATTTAGCAACATTTAAAATTGCTCACACCCTACAATTACTGGTAAAAAGACATTTGTCAATCATATGAACCTTGTTTGAGAAGTGGTCTAAACTTCTTTACTACCAGCTAGTGATGGGCATTCAAGGCTTCATTAGTGTTCTTCAAGCAGCAGGTTCAAGCTGTCAACACAAACTCAGAATTGACTTTACAAAATAAAAGCCATCACTGAGACTTCACACATTGCAATGCATTAAAAAAAAATTATGATGGGGATTCAAGACTTCATGTCCTTTCTTCTAGCAGCAATATATTGAGCTGCCAGCAGATTGATTTATTATTTCCAAATAAAAGTCATTTTCGAAATATATTGCAATGTGTCAAATATCAGTGATGGCTTTTATTTTGCAAGCTAGTAGGATGGAACCATTTTCTACTGTCTCTAATAGACCTCAACATTCTTGCCCACAGCCGTCTCCGGAATTAAGAATACAATAGATTTTCTCCAATGACAATTGGATTATAAGCCATAAAATCATAACCGTTGATGAACTTAAAACCAGCTACGACATGACTAAGCGATTGTATATGCTTTGTGATTCCAACTCTGGCAGGCTGCCCAAGTTGTATGCCTGTCTCGTTGCAAAAAATATGGATAGTTAGAGAACTGTAAATGTGTTTACTGAGCTGTAGATTACATGATATTTCAAGGATTACATTGTGAAAGTGAAGTTAGCAAAAGTTAGGTAATTTAAAGTAATGTAATGATAACAGTTGCAATGTTAAAGTAAAGATAACACTTGCAATGTTTTATGGGATGAGTAGTTCCTTTGCTCGAATAGAAAATGTGTGAACAGTCTTGTACCTTTGACTTTTTTGGGATTTTCGTTTTATTTTTTCACTCGAAATGATATTTTGTATGCTTATGAGTCACGTCATAGCTGGTTAGCCTAAGGCATGGTCTAAAACTCTTTACATACAGATTCTTTCAGAAGTCAATGGGAGAAATTAATGGTAAATTTACTTCCGGTACGCAAGCTCTCTCGGACAAGGGGCGGGACTGTTGAGGTCTATGTAGTTGGTCATATGTAAAGGTGCAATACTATAATCTGTTAATGTTTGATTGTAACTAGGTAAAAAAACAATAATTTAAAATTCACCTCGGTTAAATAGAATTGCCACCCTCTTCCGGGTCATTCTGACCAATATTTGAGTTTAACCAAGGGTGTAGGAATGGGGGTATGGGGGGGACAATGTTACAGACAGACAATGTGGTCCCCCCAATTATAAGAACAATTTGTGAGAAATACATGGTCGGTCCCCCAATATCAATCTCAATTCTATGCCCTTGAGTTTAACATCACTAAAATACTATTTAAATTAATTATTTCACCATGACGAAATCAATAACCCTCAAGGTAGGGTTAATGAAAATTCAGTTTCAGTACATCTAGTTCCAGGTCAAACCGACACAGTTTAGTTGAATAGGGCTTGCTGTTTCTCAAAATAAACTTCTCTGTTGTTTCCGCTCTAAGTTCTTCTCCCACTTCATCTGTCAGTCACTTATCATATTTGTACCCACACACATGCACACACAAATGTTTATGAGTGAGTGCAGTTTCCTGCGGGAACTGCACAGCTGAAACTTTTGGGAACTAACTCTGATTGCTAAAAGAAGGGCAGAAGGTGCAGGCACGTGCGAACACACGCACTGTTCTATTCCTACTAAAAAAGTTACTTTCTCTCTGCCACACAGAGATGCATGTCACACAATATTACTATACGTGTTTTTGTGGGGGTGTGCAACAACATCTGTTGATAGTGTGAATGAATAATAGGTATCTGAAACTGAGTACAGTCTGAATGAGGACTCATACTCGGATGAACAGGATACTTTCATACAGTCTGAAAGTGTGGTGTTCTGATAGAAAAAAAAACATTCATCGCTCTCTGCGAGAAACAAAATATGTGTGAAATGCTAGTAATCAAACTTAACAGGAGGGATAAATATACTGTATGTATTGTAGCAGGGCAGAGAAAGGACACAGTGTCTGGCTTTATGTGTTCAGTGTCCTAGGGCTCTTTATTACAAAGGGACTAAAGAAGTAGCGATAAGGTACTGTGAACAACAGTTAGTGCTCGCTCTATGGGTTACTCTGGCCTTTTCCTTCAGGCGCCTTGTAGTGCTCAGTCTTGGGGTGCGTCATATTCATCGTAATCTGAAAGAAAAACAGACTGGCCATTGAACACTGTGTCGTAAGCGCTGTGGGGAGGTCCATGATACTAGCCCAGAAGGTGTTCACTTTTGGTTAATAAGCCAGGAGATGTTTTATCAGCCCACTACACCCCCACCACCAAGTATGCTGTGATGCTATGTAAAGTTTAACAAGGCCAAAATTAATCAAAGCTCTATATAGGCTGTATGTTCCTCAATTTCAAAGAAATCCTTTGACTGAATTTAGATGAACATGTAATGTAGATGCAGTAAAGAGGTTCATAGAACTCCACACAACTAGTGGAAATGCCAACACATAGAGGAAACATGGTATGGGGGAAAACATTTAAATCTCTGCATTGACAAAATATGTGCCTATTTAGACTATTACTTGTATATAAATGTAACAATTTGTGTTGAGGCAACAATAGGAGTTTGATGCTTTTATGGATGTCAAACCCAATATGTTCATGTCAATCCTAGCTTTAATTCCAAATGGTAAGCAATCAAATTTATAAAATTGGATTTATCTAATTCCATTGCCTGCCTGTTTTAATGAAGAAATAATAAAGTATTTGATAGATATTCACTTCGTTAGATCAGAGTTTTTGTCTGTGTGCCAATGTAGGCAAGCTTCAAAGTTTTATGTTTTGTTATGTTTTGTTCTATCAAAGTGATTTTGCTGCCTGAAATTACTTTTCTTCAGGAACAAACTATTTATTTTGAGTCCTCAAAATACAAGATTGAGGGAAATTTCTTTTTAGGGATATCAGTCTGTCCAGTTAGGAAGCATGAGCGATTGTGAATCATTGTCACCTTTTTGGTGCAAATCAAAGTGACACTAGGTTACACTGGAGGCAAAAGCAAGACATCCCCAAAAAAAGCAACGTGGTGGCCAATGTTGTGTCTCCCAGTACAGTCTTAAGAGCATGGAAGAGATTCCAGGAGACAGACCACCATTATATGAGGAGAACTGGACAGGGCTGTAGAAGGGCATCAACCCAACAACAAGACTGGCATTTTCTCATTTGTGTGAGGAGGAACAGGAGGAGCACTGCCAGAGCCCTACAAAATGACATCCAGTGGGTTACTGGTGTGTGATGTGCATGTTTCTGACCAAACTTTCAGACACAGACCCCACAAGGGTGGCATGAGGGCCCGATGTCCTCTAGTGGGACCTGTGCTCACAGCCCAGCACCGTGCAGATTGATTGGCATTCACCAGAGCCAGGGTTGGACTGGCCATCGGGAGAGTCAGGGGATTTCCCACAGACTTCCACGTGCTAGCCAACTGTACCCTGACTGCTGTTAGGTACCGGGATGAAATCCTCAGACCCATCATCAGATCTTACGCTGGTGCAGTGGGCCCTGGGTTCCTCCTGGTTAAGGACAATGCCCGGCCTCATGTGGCCAGAGTGTGTAGGCAGTTCCTGGATGATAAAGGCATTAGTGTTTGCTGACCAGCTGCGTGTGGTACCATTTCCAGGGTAAATTACTGTCCCTGGTACTTAAGGTAGCAATGCAGATTGTGGATAGTACAGGGGATGGCCAGAGCTTCCTCCGCTGTTTATCTTGTTTCTTGTAAAAAAAAATATATTTGGTGTGTTATTCTCTGTCAACCTCCTGGAACTTCACCACACTGACAATGTTCACTGACTCATCCATTGATAAACTGAAGACTAACCTGAAGTCAGAAGCCTGCAGGACTATTTCAGTCATCAGGACCCCTCATCAGACCCCTCATCAGACCCCTCATCAGACCCCTCATCAGTTGATGGAATGCACGGTAAACTTCGGATGTCTACACTATTCAGGTTCTTTTTTGTTAAGATCTGAACCAATAAATTGCTGGTAGTAGCCAGGCAGCTAAAAGGCTTATACTTGGGTTTTGCTTGTGGGCTGTGGGAAGGATCAAACCACTTGTACTTGTTTGTTGTTGGTGTTTCAGCAGTCAGGTAGCACTTCATGTGCTTGGCAATGAACCTGGCTCATCAAAGCTCCAGCACAACTTTCTGGAGGTGTTCTTGGGGTTGAGACCTGCACCCTGCATGGATGACCACGTCATCAAAGTAGGTTGCTTCATAATCCCATTGGAAGACCACAGAATGTCTATTAGACAGAAGTTGGCTGGAGGCCTGTGAAGTTTGAACAGCAGGGCTTGATCCTGACAAGCCAGCGGCACCTGCCAATACTATTGTTCAGGTCGAAAATAGAGATGAACAGGGCCCTGCCACCTGGGTAATGAGGTACAATAGCAGCAAAGAGGAACACCTTGTGTAAAGCATAATGATTATCAGGAACACCATAATAATACTGTGTTTGACTCCCTTTTACCTTCAAAACTGCCTTAATTCTACGTGGCATTAATTCAACAAGGTGAATGGCAGTACCCAACAAGGGGTCATCCACTCCCTCGTGCCCTGCACACCAGTGGTGCCAGAATCTCATTCTTCAGCCAGTGGTAGTTAAGACTTGGAGAGGTACGGCATAGTCGACCTGCTGGTCCTCCACGTTTGGGAATCTCCCTAAGGTGCCTAACTTTCCAGTGTTTAGCCCTCCTTCTCACCAGCTGAATGGCAGTACCCATTTCCACGCTGTCCATGGTTCTGAACATCCGCTGGTGGCATGCTCACCTTATGTGGAGGCAAGATGCTAAGATTACGGCACGCCACCTTAAACTGCATATGTACTGTACATATATACAACTTACGTTATTCTGATATACGGTGGCGTGCCATAATTTCAGCATTATATTGAATATATTCAAAATATATATCGGACATCTGTTACAAAAATCCTGGATTTTGATCCTCCAGTATTTTTGTAACAGATGTCCGATATAATTGAAGTATTGCCTAAAAAAATTCACTACAATTACAACTATTTTTACCAGAAGGACGTGTTCCAGGCTTTTCTATACAGTATGCAGCCCTACTAGGTATAGCTAATCGTCATCTCATGAAAAACAATTTGGTTTGGGTATTTCTATATACGTTGTTGACAAAAAAAAAGCCCTTTCATTAAAGTGTTTTGAATGACTTAGTAGAGGCAGTTTAGAAAAGGTTTGTTGTTTAAACAAAACATAGAATGCATTTCAGTAAAACACAACTCTTCATCGGAAACAAGACAGACGTTGTGAATGTTTATGTGACGATTATGCTCTAGGTTCCATCATAGTCTCAAGCCAATGGGTTTAGCGTTTGTGCCTACAAGCCTCTGTTATACCAGACATAAGAACTGCTCCGATGACATACAGTCATGTAGGCTGCTCAGCTAAGAGGACGGGCTCCAGACAAAGAAGCGTCTTCTACTCTGAACATCGTTTGTGCTGTTTGCTATTAAGCCTTTGGCAAGAGATATTAAGAAGAATGTAACGCTTTTCTGCAGAATGAGAAACTTTGTCCAAATTATGAGAGATTAAGAAAATTCACTTGCCAAATGTCAAACAATAAGGCTTATGTGTGGAGTTGCATAAACTCATAGAGCTGGTTTATCCTGGTGTATGGCAATGAGGTCTGTTAGCTAAACACGCCATGACAGTGGAAGTCCATTCATCAAGGGAGGTCTGAGGAGTCAAAAGGCATTGAATGCATGAATGTGGCAAGATTAACATTGTTTGGCGCTGCACTAAAAATATAATACTGATGCATTGGGCAGAACTCAATGTATACATATATATTCTGCTTTATTAACAGTGATTTAAAACAGTTGCAAATCTAAATCACATCATGAAAGAGATATCAGTCATCTAATATACTTGCATTTCAGTTCATTGCATTGGTTGCAATAACTCTGTTGTGGTAGATGTAGAAACAGACCATAGAAACACAGTGATGTGGGTAAACTTAACTGTTGAAACACAGATCTTTTCACATGGCTGGGTTTTGACAGAACATTAAACATAAGAGCAGGGTTCTTCAGAAGGAGCAAAAGATGGAATATTTTGCAGCTCTGGACTTGGCGCCTGAGCAAAGCTTTGTAAAGGTCACATCGACTACCAAGTATCACAGATATGGAATAGACAGCAAGTCTGCTGGTGGAAGTAAATCTGATGGTATTTAAAAGTCAACTACACTGCTCAAACAAATTAAGGAAACACGTAAACATCACAGTATAACATCAAGTCAGTTACAATTTTTCCCAATTGCTAAAACACTAAAAGTTCGTTTAGAGGCCATGCAATTCAGTACTCCTCCTGGAAAAAAAGGCAATTCATTTTAAAGGAGTCCATACTATCCAAAGAAATAGCAGACATAATAGCTCAGATTGACAACAGTAACAACTCTAACATGGAGTTTCAGAATAAGTTGGAGGACAAACAAAAAGAAATGGAGGAACTCATACAAGAAAGATCAAACAT
>JACXGM010006112.1:0-33494 GCA_016801145.1 Umbra pygmaea
CCACAGCCACCCAGGCCGTGAACTTTTCTCACTACTGCCGTCTGGTAGACGTTACCGGAGCATCAAGGCACGGACCACCAGACTTAAAAACAGTTTCTTCCCACAGGCCATTCGGCTGCTCAACATGGAACACAGACACTGATCGCAAATTGTCTGTTGAGCACTAACACTCTCTGGTCACTTTATGCTCTCTACATCTAATGTAGCAGAATTCAAATGCACCTTTAAAAGCAATTTTCCATGCCAATCTATACTACTTCTACTGTTGTACATTTTCCAGACCACTGCTCAGTACATAGCGTTTTATTATTATTATTACGTATGGATGTGGCCATCCTGGAGGAGCTGGACTACTGAATGGGCTGCAGGTACCACCTCATGAGCAGTGAAAAGGACACTAATAAAATGCAAAACGAAGAAACCACCACCTACAAAATCATTTAAAAAAATACTTTTTGGGGGTTGTCTTGCTGATGCCTCTCCAGTGCACCTGTTGTCACTTTAATTTGCACCAAAACAGGTAAAATTGATTCGCAATTGCTTATGCTTCCTAACTATTATATGCGTGTTCCCTTACTTTTTTTGGAGCAGTGTATTAGTGGTTTATTGTGATTTCTGAATTAGGTTGTTGCTGGTATGCATTGATCATTGTACTCTCGCTTCACCCAACAATAGCCTTAAATGTAACTAGAACAATTATATTGTTCAATACTAAAATACATTGGAGTAGTGTATCAGCGCAATGTTCATAATTTGTCTGCGGAAATGGTTAGCTGTTTGTAGAGAGGTCAGAGGGCAAAGCTATTCACCCAGGATTCTCTCGATTGTAGAATATACAGCCATCTTGGATCTCCGAGGAGAAGGAAAATTAATGCGGTGAGGTTTTTTCTTGATTACCATTTAATTACAAATCCATTGTTTCGGACGCAATTCTTTCACCCCAAACATACTTATCGTTCTCCTAGTTCTTGGTTCCGTTTATTTCGGACCGGTTGGCTGACGTGGGTTCGGACGGTCTTAGGTGCTCTGTTTTTGTCTGTGGCTGCTGTCGTAAATTTAGACCGAGAGCTACTGGGAACTTGATCGGAAGCAGAGCAGGCCCAACATGCACATCGCTACCTATGGGGCAAGCGGACTGCTTGACAAGGGTTGTTGTATTGGTGGTAACTAGCTAGTTTGGTGATGCTTGGTGTTGAAACAACGACCTTGTTTAGCTGTGAGTACGAGTTTGGTGAAAACTATTTGCTAGCTAGCTTGATATCCTGCTAACTATGAACGTTAGTTACAACCAGGCTGGTGTTGTTATCTGGCTGTAGTTAGCAATGTAGCTTGTAATGTAGATAGCATGCTAGCGATGCTCTGGTTAGGATGTAGCGACTGTAGAAACATTCAGCTAACTTGTTAGCGAAGTAGCTTTAGCTAGCTAACGCTAGCTCTTTAGCAATCATTTTGATTTTAGTTAATCTTTCTTGTTAGCTAGCTATCTGTATGTATAATTATGTATTTAGATCATGTTGTAGTTGTCTTGATTTACGTTCTCTACCTGGAGAACTACAGCAACTAGCATCAGTCATCCATTTGTTGTCCTAACATGCTACTATAACGTTGAAGGATAAACAATGTAGACACTTGCCGTGGTGTCGGGTGCTAATTTACTCTGCAAAGATTATAATGTGACATGTTTATGTTGTTAGTCCTCCTGACAGCAGTCATACAGAGACAGCAAGCCTCTGTTTCTACATACTGTAGCATATAAGCCTTCTCATTTTGTACTCTAGTTACTCTAGTTCATTCAGTGCTTAAAAATACTGAATGTCTGTATGGCCATTTAAGTATTTGCGGAAAATGATCTTTATGCACAGCCTGTTTACTAGAGGATTGTAAAGGTATGGCATTTAGCCACCTTGTATGTAATGTCCGATTGCTGTACTTGTTTTAGCAGACATGCGCCACATTGCAACTGTTGTGATTGATATACAATCCCATTTCTGATTGAAAGTTTGTAGTTTGCATTGAAGAAAGAATTCCATGTTATCTGGTGTGTGGGTTTCACACCTGATTTGTCTAGCTCGCAATTGGACAACATGCTGCTACAGACAATGACGTATAACAGAACATGTCCTTGCAAACATTGACTTTAATTTTTTTATATTTACAATTGTGTCATTTAGCGGACATTTCTATCCAGATTGATTCACAGTAGTAGTAGTAGTAGTGTGTAAATGCTTTGTTATACTTTATTGCACCCCCACTCCATGGAAGGTAGTTGTACTCACCTTGGTGTAAGTGGTAGCATAAAACCATTTAAATTAATATTATCTGTTGCACTGATAAACCACAGAATGTTTCCATCAGAACTGTTGACTAGTTAAACTGTTAACAGCAGGACTCATGCAGCTAAAACAGTATTTGTGATACTAATTATGTATGATTCTCCAAAGTGATGCCCAACGATAGAGCATTACTGTCAAAACAGCCAAACCTTATTAACTATATGATTTTGTTGGTGAGCTTTGTAGACCCGATGGTCAGGCTCGAAATCATGACCATCGTGACGTAGACTCTCCTGCAAGTTATTCTGAAAGTGTTTTGCTGTCTGAACACATTGAATAAATTGTGTGTTTGTTGTTGTCTGGGTGAGAGATGTGAGGTTGGACAATTTGAAAGTGAAAGTGTAGTAGACCATATTCGCTAACCGTGCTTTACTCTCGCCTGTTGACAATAGTAAACAAATCTCAATCTGATATGATCCATGCTGTCAACAGTTTTGTTTTATGATTGAATTTAGATGTAAATACCTGTTCTCACACATCCCAATTTTTGCAGGTGACAAACGGCATGTTCAGTGCTACGAGAAAGAAGTTTGTAGAGGGGGTCGACGGCGACTACCCAGATGAGAACATTTACTACAGCCATCCTTCGATTTTCACACATCGGTCGGACAAAGATGTTAGTGCTCTGTCTGCTCGATCGCACGTTCCAAGTACAGCTCCCTTTGAACTTGAAGTAAGTACTTACTTTGAAGTAAGTAAATTTGCAGATTTAATTTCAATCTGCAAATCTGACTGCATATCTGTTGACTCATTCTCAAAGTATTCTTTAATTCATCTAATGAACATAACAGTGTTATACTGGGAATGGAAATACCTCAATGTTGAATATAATGTGATTAGTATAGAATGTGTGGACAGTTGGTAATGTGCTTGTTGTTCAATTTTTTTGTTAAATGGTTTCTCTGTTAAGTACACCTGTCTTTGAGTTGTTCTGCTCTTCCTCCCCCAGATGCTCTCCTCTCCCTCACCGTCATCAGGTCAATTGTCCCAGCTTGGTGCCAGTTTATACGGCCCACATAGTAAGCTTTTTGTTTATGCACATTTTCCACTGTGGTTTTTACTGTCTTTCAGTAGAGCTGTTATGTAGGGCAGTAAGTATTGATGGTGAAGTCTTAACTGCATCAACCATATTAGATAAATTACAACAGTTTTAGTAAATATGGATCTAAAAGAATTTGGACAAATTCACAATATGTCAAATTTTTTGAGGTAGTCTAGTCCTAGTGGTTATGGCATCTGACTTGTTTTCAAAAGGTCCCTGGTTCCAGGGGGTCCACGTGGCATAGTGGGCTATGTCACTACATTGCAGGACAGTCTTCCTCGTGACTGTCATTGGTTCGAGCCTGACTATGAGTTCTCTGACTTTCCTCAGACCTCCTGCACGACACAGCGCAAATTAGCATAGCGCTACCTGGGATTTGGGTTAGATAAATCTAATTATCTACCTTGCCACATTGCTCTTCAGCAACGCCTTGTGTTCAGATCGGGCACATGTAAATTAAATTGGGGAACTATAGTTGGTGAACGTAATCATCCAGCGCATGATCAAACTAAAGGCTTCCGTGTTGGACGAGCAGTGTCGAAGAATCATTGTCTAAGCGACATGTGGTTGGATGAGCCATGTGCACGCCCCTCAATGTTCCACAGATCTGTCGAAGGAATTGCAGAGCTGCCGACAAGGCAGGGTTAGTGGGAATTGGGGAGGAAGATCGGGGGGAAAAAGACCCTGGTTCTAATCCACCAACCAGCATGGTGAAAGCTATCTTTCTGTCTGTGAACAAGACTTTTAACCCTAATGGCTTCTTCCTGTAACATTCTCCCCATGTTGCTGCTGCAAATAAGGATATGTAATATGTAAAAAAAAAAATTGTCTGTGATTATTTTATGCTCAACAGAAGTTAATGTAAATTAAGTTGTTTTGTAACAATAGTGTTATTAAACACTTCTACACATACTGATACTGCATTGAAAGAAAATTCTGACTACCTTGGTTTAATTTTGCTGGCGTTTATTTCGTAATATTTACACACTAAAGTTAGGGGGAAAAAGTGAATAGGAACACGTGTTTCATTGCTGGCAGACTTTTTCTTTTTACTTTTACTTTCATTATTCACAATTAATTTAGGATTATCCATAGTGAAATTACCATCGAAATTATATTAGATGTTTACAGCAATTAGCAACAGTTAACTCCTGAATTCAAGAGCAACACCTCTGAGGTCAACGCAGTGAACACATCGATTCCTAAAAAACATGAATCAAATGCGTCGTGGCACGTGGTCAGGCCCATCTAGGTGTGAGAAAAGATATGATCAGTTTTACAAGTGAACCATTTGTCTAGAAGAGAATATATTCACTTAGCCTATTATTATGGTCCTCTGTATAGAATAGCCTAGCTTATTATATACTTAAATTTACAAGACATCAGTGGAACTGACAGCATTTTAACAACATGAAATTGTATTAAAATATGTTGAATTAAACATCCAGAAATAACATGGTGCCCTACTGCCCTTTAACAGTTTCTGACAAGCGATCTCACATAGACATGGTTATATTAAGGTTTTGTATTTTTATAGAATGATCACAAATACCTGATTCCACATCACTTCCCAACATTCTAACTACATATTTACTCCACCTCATGGAACTCAGAGTGAAATGGAATCTATTTTTAAAACCTGGAGCATAAAAACAATATTTTACATATAACCATGGTCTGTTCAGTTCAAATGTGGAAAGTAGTTTTTAAGCTTTTATTTCCACTACAAGTTCCTATAGACTATGATCTAACACAATCTCAGTTGAGAGAACAACATCACAGCATCGGGTGACAGGTACACTAAAACCACCTCTCCTAACTTATTCTGATCTGGCTGTACAAATTAATTGTAGAGTCCATCATCACTTTGTCACATCTGGTTTAGACCTGCCAGCTGCAGAGCTTAACTGCAATACATTTTATGGTCTGGCAAAAGGGTAATTGGCTGCCAACTGCTCTTCATCAAGGTCCTTAAAGATTCCAGGGCAAGAATTGCAGGCCCCTCACACCTTGATCGGCCACAAAATTCTCCTCTGGGAGGAAGCGGGCAGAGTACAGGTCTATCTTCACCCAAAAAACAAGCCATGTAAATAGTAACTTTCTACTGCTGTTGACCATCTCTGTTCATCTAGATAGATGATAACCTGGAACTGTAAATGTGTGCCAAATATAGTTGGACTATTGGCTGCTCAGCTGTTCAATGACCAGGTGTTTGTCATGCCCTAATTAGTTAATTTACAAGAAAGCAGATAGAAGGTGTAGATTTGATTTAATTTGTGGCATTTGTATTGTCTGTTGCTGTTAAGTGTCAGTATGACAGAGCTGTCTCTGCGAGTAAAGCAAGCCATCGTTAAACTGAAAAATCAAAAGCAAACAAATTAGAGAGAAACCAGAAACATTTGGTGTAGCCAAATCAACAATTTGGTGCATTCTTAAAAAGAAAATACTGGTGAGCTCAGGAAAGCCAAAAGACATTGAAGACCACAGGAATAAAACTGTGGTGGATGACAGTTATTTTTTCCCCAGAGAAGAAAAAGCACTTGACAACAGGCCAGATTAAGAACACCATCCAGGAGGTAGGCCAATCTGTGTCAACAATCAAGAGAAGACTTTACTGGAATAAATATTAAACCTCTAAAAAGGAAAATCTTGCTTGCCAAAATAACTTAAAAGATAAAAAAAACAGATAAGAGAAATATGAACCTGTGCCATAATAATGGGATGAGAAGAGAATGATCGAAGCATACTGCGAAGGCAGCACAATAGTTTTTTAAGGCAAAGAAGTGGAGTCTTTTGCAAAGTCAATTACCTGACATTACTCAAATGCAGCATTCCTTTTACAAACTGAAGGCAAAATGCAGACAGCTGTGGTAAGTCCTGGAAGAGCATCACTAGGGGAGAAATCAAGCATCTGATGTCTATCGGCTCCAGACTTGAGGCAGGCATTGACTGCAAAATGTATATATACACTCACCTAAAGGATTATTAGGAACACCTGTTCAATTTCTCCTTAATGCAATGATCTACTCATCCAATCACATAGCAGTTGCTTCAATGCATTTAGGGGTGTGGTCCTGGTCAAGACAATCTCCTGAACTCCAAACTGAATATCAAAATGGGAAAGAAAGGTGATTTAAGTAATTTTGAGCGTGGCATGGTTGTTGTTGCCAGACGGGCCGGTCTGAGTATTTCACAATTTGCTCAGTTACTGGGATTTTCACGCACAACCATTTCTAGGGTTTACACAGAATGGTGTGAAAAGGGAATAACATCCAGTATGCAGCAGTCCTGTGGGCTAAAATGCCTTGTTGATGCTAGAGGTCAAAGGAGAATGGGCCGACTGCTTCAAGCTGATAGAAGAACAACCTTTGACAACCGAGGTATGCAGCAAAGCATTTTTGAAGCCACAACATGCACAACCTTCTTGGCACACTTTAGGCCCCTTAGTGCCCATTGGGCATCGTTTAAATGCCACGGCCTACCTGAGCATTGTTTCTGATCATGTCCATCCCTTTATGGCCACCATGTACCCATCCTCTGATGGCTACTTCCAGCAGGATAATGCACCATGTCACAAAGCTCGAATCATTTGAAATTGGTTTCTTGAACATGACAATGAGTTCACTGTACTAAAATGGCCCCCACAGTCACCAGATCTCAACCCAATAGAGCATCTTCGGGATGTGATGGAATGGGAGCTTCGTGCCCTTGATATGCATCCCACAAATCTCCATCAATTACAAGATGCTATCCTATCAATATGGGCCAACATTTCTAAAGAATGCTTTCAGCACCTTGTCGAATCAATGCCACGTAGAATTAAGGCAGTTCTGAAGGCGAAAGGGGGTCAAACACAGTATTAGTATGGTGTTCCTAATAATCCTTTAGGTGAGTGTATATAAATGTTTGTAATTCCTACATGGTTCTAACAATAATTTTGACTTAAATTTGAAGATGATAATCTACATAAAGCACATCTTGATCGTTCACTTTCAAAATCATTGTGGTATCCTGGCAAGCAGCCATTATTTGTATCAGTGTTCTGTGTGTATAGAACTGCTTAGTGTAGGAAATCATTATCCCATGTAAATAGCTTTTTCTGTAAAAAAAGATGTTAGCTGAGTAGTTGAAAGGGAAAGTAGTTCCATTGTTACTACTCCCTATTCTACGATAGGGACTCAAATTCCATGATAAGGCTATGCGATATTTGACTTTATGCATAGTGGAATGGAGACGTCCAAACATAAAAAAAATCATATTTTTTAAACAATTTATTCTGAACCGCTCCGAGAGGTGAATTGGCAGAAACAATGCAGTTGCACCGTGTTAACGCAAGTTAATTAACTAAATTAAAATGCTGCAAAGAATATAGCTGTCAGATACATGAAAGAATGTGTGTGGAGAACCCAGTGGAGGATTAAATTAATGTTTCCTACAACTAATGACAGCGTGAAAGCACACACAAAATACTGTAAATCGTGAAGCTAGATTCAGAAATGAAACTTAAACAACAGGAACATACACCCTACATTGATGTAACATTATCCAACTTTCTAATGATAAATAAAAAAATGCTGGGTTTGACACCTTGATGTCATCGCTAAACTACTATTGAACAGGAGACACGCTTATTTCGCTTACATTATAACGAATAGGGCTGTAATACTGTAGTAGCCTTTTAAATAATTTAGTAAATCTATGTATTATTTACTTAGTATAGCCTACCTTCCAACTGTTTCAATTTTAGAAAATGATGAAAAATAGGCTATACGTTTTCAAACTTAAAATAATTAATAAGAGCCATATCAGATTGTGTGTTATTTCGATACGCAAACACTGGATTCCTTTATTATAAATGTAGTATGCTGTACTATATATTTTTGTCTGTATAGCACTTGTAATTAAAGTTCTTTGTGACAAATCTGACATGTCTTGTGAGAGAAACCAACATGGACCCCTACGACATTCGTCTATCTTGCAATCTTGTTTTGCGGTGTTCTCTCCTTTTCCCAATATTAAGCTGTAGCTTATTTGCAAAAATACTTTCTGATATAGAACCCTATTGCACAGAAATACATTGGTAATGATTTGTAATTGTAAAAAATATGTTAAATAAGATTTTGTGGTGCAGTCGGCTTATTCTACAATAAACCTTTGTTCTCTTGCATTATTTCACTAGCCTACCACATATTTTTTGTAAAATGAACACTATGGCCTATAGCAAATATATAAACACCAGATGGTTGTCATTTTAGTTAGCTCACTACGCTACAGGTTTTTGTGCTGCCAGACAAGGCAGCGCGAGTAAAGTTTAATTTGACCAAAACGTAGTTTTTGACATCACATGGTTGCCATCAACGATTGCTTACATCCATCGTCGAGAGACGATGCAATCGACCTATCGCCCAGCACTATTTTACAATTAGCACCTTTTTAAGGGATTCACGATCACTATTGCGCACAAACTATTGCGCACAGAAAGTTTGTCCAAATACATTTGTTACCTAGAATGTGACAGTGTACCTAGCATGCTATAATTTCTTAGACATTTTTTTTTTCTCTTATTTTTATATTCCCCCCCATTGTTCTCCCCTCCCAATTGGTCTTTTCAAAGTTTTCCCGCTAACCCTGCCTTATCGGCAGCTCCACAACTCTTTGGACAGGATGGTGAGGGGCTCTCACATGGTTCACCCAACCACAATTTTATCCGCACTGCTCATGCTAGGCATGATTACACTCACAAACTACACTTTCGAGATTTAAACTTTTATAAGCACCCAGTTTGGACCCGATTTGCTGGAGTGTGACATCATAAGCAGCGCTATGCCTTGTGCTGGAGGTTCCTGGCTAAGTCGGAGAAGCTATAGTCAGGCTCCAACCACTGACTATTATAACATAGCTTGTCTTGCAAGGTAGCTATTTAGCCCACTACGCCATGTGGACTAGTGATAGACCGATATATCGGGCCGATATTTGCATTTTTACGGCCGATACGCAGCTGTGGCGTTTGCTGATTTTCCTAGCATTATTGACAGACAGGCGTAGACACAGGCAGCTCTGTGTTGCTGGAGATGCTGCAGTTCATGTGCAGACCATGCATTCCCCCTTGTTCTACCTCACCTGTTTCTACTACGGTATTTGTAAAATATGTTTTTATGTTCAATAAATGTCCCTTTATCAAATTGAGACTTGTAACATTTGTTATCATCGTGCCATTTTTATGATGTAAATTGGGGGTGCAAAAGCAATATCAACAGCCCGTATCGGTCTTTGGCTAAGGCTGATGAAAAAAAATCGGTATCGGCATAAAAATCCATATTGGTCGATCTCGAATGTGGACCCTTCCAGCATGGTGTAATTTTAAATGTGACAGCATACACTTTAGCTTAATAGTGTTGTATACCATTACGAAAGTGTACGGAGCCAGAACCAAAATCTAAATATGTACCTAAATTATTTTGAATGTGTAATATACCTGTCAAATACACATTATATTTAATATCAATACTGTCCTAGGCACTATTGTTAATGTTTGCTATTAGAAATACATTTTGTTGCTTTGTAATTGGTTCAAATACACCCATTTTGACATTCTCTTTCGTCTGTTTTAGGTGCATTAGGCTTTTCGATAAGGGGCATGGGAAACAACACGGCTCAACTAAACCGCAACTTAACGCAAGGCGCCCAGCTACCGAGCCATATCACCCCCACGACAGGGGTGCCCACCATGTCTCTCCATACCCCGCCTTCGCCAAGCAGGTGTGTGAGACGCAGATATGTGTCTGTTTGAATACCACAGAGTCATGATTCTGCTTCATATTAGCCGTTCATCTTCATAGTTCTAGGACAAAAGGTGTTTGATGCATCTGGACATGTCCTGTTTGGCCATTAGTTGACCACTAACCAGGTAGTGTCCATACCAGAGTTGACCTCTAACCCAGGGTGTGTCCATACCAGTGTTGACCTCTAACCCAGGGTGTGTCCATACCAGAGTTGACCTCTAACGCAGGGTGTGTCCATGCCAGGGGGATCCTCCCGATGAGTTCCAGAAGCATGCTGAACCACTCCCAGGTGGGCCAGAGTGCCGGGATGACCAGCGGCAGGACCAACAGCATGGGCAGCCCCAATCGCAGCTCCCCCAGCATCATCTGCATGCCCAAACAACAGCCGGCACGGCAGCCCTTCACCATCAACAGGTAGGGGCTGGCCGTGCACTGGGTTATTTGACGTGTCTGGATCAGGCGGCAAGGTTAGGGCACCTGACTAGTGTAAGAAAAGACCCTGGCTCTAATCCCCCTACCGCTAAGGTGAAACCTCTTTCATTATGCCCCTGAGCAAGACTGTTAACCCTAATTGCTGCTCCCCCATTAACATTTTCCCCAGGTCGTTGCTGTTAATAAGAATTTGTTATTAATCAAATTACCTTCAGTTTATACCTTCAAATTACCTTAAGTTGCTGCCTCGGACGGGGGATTGGTACAGCGCTGCCTGGGGTGGACGGGTGGATAGTCAGACTGGGGTACCTTGTCATGTCCCTCTTTAGCCACTACTTGGGTAGGCTGGGTGCCTATGAATTCAGTATTGTTTGTGTAGTTGATGAATGTGTAGCCTCAGCACTTATGAATCAGCTAAAAGCTTCCTTGTTTTTTGAGCAGTGTAATAAGACAAAGTGGGTGTGGCCTAGTGGTTAGGGCATTTGCTTGGTGTCCAAAAGGCCCCCTGTTCAATCCAACAACTGCCAAGGTGAAAGCTTTGGCACTATGTCCGTGAGCAGGACAGTTAACACTAATTGCTCCTCCTCCCCCTGTAAAATTCCTCTCATGCCGTTGCTGCAATTAAGTACTTGTTCTTAATCAACTTACCTGGTTAAACAGTAAAATAAGTAGTTCAAAGGGAAATTAGACATGACCGATTGGGAGGAAAGAAAATAGGGATAGAAAATAAATAATGCCAATACTTTGAAATGCTCACTTTGTCTTTTTGCGTTTCTGTAGCATGTCGGGATTCGGGATGAACAGGAACCAGACGTTTGGGATGAACAACTCATTATCGACCAACATCTTCAATGGCACAGGTTGGTTATGTGCTTTCATAATGACCGGTATCTGATGCTCAGTCTGACTACTGGAACATACTTAACCCCCACTTAGCTGTCATTCACAATGACAACAGAAATAGTAACATCCATTCACCCACCCATATGGCTTTCTTACAAGTCTCTAACACTCACCCTTTTAGACGGCAGTGAAAACGTGACAGGGCTGGACCTATCGGACTTCCCTGCATTAGCAGACAGAAACCGGAGGGATGGAAGCGGAAACCCGGCGCCCCTTCTAAACCCGCTAGCTGGAAGGGCCCCTTATGGTAAGAACTCTTAATGATGTATTTAGAATTTATTGTGGTGTTGACTACGTGGACCACCCCTGTTAGGGCCCTTTATATAATTTGATGCTAAGGGCAGTTGACAGTGCAGTTGTGAAAATGTCTTCTTTTCACTATGGGGTTAGTTAAATTCAGCCGTCTTACCACTCTTCAAATACATACTGCTGGGATTCATAGATTGAAGAAAGGGATAGGGCCATCTCCAGTGGTTTGTGTTGTGTATGTAACCCAAAGCTAAACTTCTTTCTCGTTGTGGTGATTTATTTAAGAAGCCTCTTCTCTTCATCTCATGACCTCATCAGTTGGCATGGTGACGAAGCCATCGAATGAGCCGACGCAGGATTTCTCCATTCACAACGAGGACTTCCCCGCACTGCCTGGTCCCAACTACAAGGACCCTACGTTGAGCAACGACGACAGTAAAACCGTAAGTTGCAGTCCTGATGAGGGTTTGTGGTTGTTGTAGTTATGACTAAACACTGCTAAAGCCAACAGGCACGGTTTTCTTATGTTACTCCATAATCAAACGTTTTGGCATAGAATTGGTTTAGCGAACATCCTGTATTTCGACAAATGTGTGATAAAGAAACTATGCTAATTGTTAATGTATTGCTTTTTGCAGAACCTAAACTCTACAGGTAAAAGCACATCCAGTGCAGATGGGCCCAAGTTCCCTGGAGACAAGACGACCTCAACACAGAACAACAATCAGAAGAAAGGGATCCAGGTGTTACCTGATGGTAAGTCCCTCCTCCTTCAGTCACGCCTCCACCTAGGGTCCTCTGGGGGGTTGGGCATGTTTCTACAGGAGCTTTTATCATCAGTGTCCAGCACTGAACTTTGCCCATTCATTGTTTTAAATACCGAATGCTCTCACTACTGAGTTGTTGTTTTACCTAGTTTCTTGTGAATGTATGCACTTACTGTAAGTTGATCTGGATAAGGGCATGTCTGTTAAATGACTAAAATGTAGGAAATAGCGTGGGTCTAACTGTGAGTTAGACCTCTATATGTATTGTTTTTATTGCTAACTGTGCTTGGCCACCTCTGTAGGACGGGTGACCAACATTCCCGGGGGAATGGTGACGGACCAGTTTGGGATGATCGGCCTGCTGACGTTTATCCGGGCGGCGGAGACGGACCCGGGCATGGTGCACCTGGCGCTGGGCAGTGACCTGACAACGCTGGGACTGAACCTCAACTCCCCAGAGTAAGAGATCACTCCGCTTTCGCTTGAGTAGGCAGAAAGTTTGTGTCTGATGTTTTTATTCATCAGAATCCTCCCCTCTCCTGACAGAAACCTGTACCCCAAGTTTGCGTCCCCCTGGGCATCAGCACCGTGTCGACCTCAAGACATCGGTAAGACAAATCCCTGACCAAATGCAATGTAGGTTTCACTGTTCTTTGTGGAGACCCCAAATAAAAAAATAAGAAAACTACTATTTTCCCTAATCCTTACCCCAAAAACCTTAGCATTTTTCCCGTATACACACCTCTGACACATTGGTCCCTCTGTTTTAGACTTCCACGTCCCGTCCGAATACCTGACCAACATTCACATAAGAGACAAGGTAGGTGATGGATCAGGTCCTAATTAGACGAAGGAATAATTAGATGAAGAAATGAAGGTGTTGATAATTGTCCATCCTCTTCCTCAGCTGGCAGCCATTAAACTTGCTCGGTACGGCGAAGATCTGTTGTTTTACCTGTATTACATGAATGGAGGAGACCTGCTACAGCTTCTAGCAGCAGTTGAGCTGTAAGTACTATAGTTCTGCCAGAATTGTTTCACATTGCGCAGATGTTTAACTAAATGCCTAATAAAAAACACGTTAATTCCAGGACAAGTTCAATTGATCTTCTTCTCTAGATTCCCCCTTATTTAAAATCTCTCCGTTTTAATATCCCCCAACATGCTATTCACAGTTTTGGAAAATATCAAATACTCTAGTACTGCCTGCAATGCTCAAGTCAAACAACCAATAATACTGCGTGTGGTTCTCCTGTCGTTGGTCTGGACTGCGGCGGACATCATGTATTTTGGATCAAAATGTGCCATGTATTTAATGTGAAGTATTGTTACCTGTGATTGATAACTAAGAGTGTTAATGTAGAAGATTCTTGAAAAAATACACCCTTCATAACATCTGGATGTGAACCACCAAAGACTATTGTACAGTTTAACTCCTTAACTCCCAGCTAGGGAAGGGTGAGACCACTAGTTTTCCTATATTCTGATACCAACACCAATACTTTTAGCCTATGCTGTAATTCCTCATGTGCAGCACTTTAATTGCAGTATGAAACCTGGGCAATGGACACGCATGACTGGAGCCAATGGTCAAGCAACTGTCCGTTGAAACTGCTTTGGTATCGATCCGCCAAGGCATTTTTGATAATGCTACTAGGGACGAGCAAGTATCCGTATCCGTCGGCTAAGTTAAACACCCGGAAGTGTTTAATTTAAGCCTGACATTGATATGGGTTGGTCAGATGTTGCTATAATTAGTAAAAACATCTATATTTACAGTGCAATTGAGTCTGTGTATGACTCCACAGCACACAAACACAGATTCTCTCTTGCATTTTAAATTGTTCTCTTACTCTTGTGATCAAAAACATTGCTCTGAAGATCCATTCTGAGGCTGTTCTGTGAAAGTTATTTTTTTTACTAATTATAGCAAGTTCTGATCAACCCATATTGATTTCGGGCTTAAATTAAACACTTCTGCCTTGCTCCGCCCACTTCGTGTTTAAGCCACGCCCATTCCGAGTACAGATACGGATACTCGTTTATCCATAAATGCTACATAGCATTTCACTGGGTTGTTCATGGATGTCATTGCATGTGAAATGATAAAACCCAACCCTAATCCAAGCACCATTTCACCTTATTTTAGGAGTTTCACTTTTTCTTTGAAAAGTTCAATCAGTTTCAACAAGTGATGTAGCTTTTTTACCTTTACTAATGACACTGGGCTGTAATAGCATGTCTGTTTGCCTGTCTGTCTGTCCTCTGGTCTGGTGTGGCACAGCTTTAACCGGGACTGGCGGTACCACAAGGAGGAGAGGGTATGGATCACGCGGGCGCCGGGCATGGAGCCCACACTAAAGACCAACACCTACGAGAGGGGGACCTACTACTTCTTTGATTGTCTTAACTGGAGGAAGGTAGCCAAGGTAAAGGTATTGGCTTTAGTATCTGCTTCCCTTAATCAATACATTTAACATTGACACTATATGCTTGTGAAATTGAACGATGCAGTTTGAACCAAATTGGAAAAATAAATGCATGACCAGGGTACCCAGTAAAAGTAAATAGTTTAAAATGAGACAATATGATGCAGCAGTTCACCTGAAACACTCAATTCCAAATAGTACACAATTTACATGTACTCTAATTTTAACATGTATCAGTTACTGAATCTGTGGATGCATTCAAGAAGCAAGAATAGTGATGAAAGTGTTGCTAGGTACCAAATACAATCTATGGAACTGGTGTCAGAGTTTCACACACATCTCCCCAGTGTGCACAGTAAGCTGACCACGCTCTTAATTCTCGAGCTCCCGAAATGTGAGCTGCTTTTCTGTTACTGAAATGAGCATGATGTTTGTTAGACAGCCCTGTGTCCACAACACCTGAATACACACAGTTCATGACTGGTATGACAGCTTTCTGAGATGCAAAGGGTGGCCCTACTAATTAGCTTTTTGATTGTAATAAACTCAGCAAAAGAGAAACATCCTTTCACTTTCAACTTTGCTGTTTTTTTAACCCTTTGCTGTAATTCTCAGTAAACTTAACATGTAAATATTTGTATGAACATGATAAACAACCAAGACATAAAATGAACAAGTTCCACAGACATAACAGAAATTGAATGTGTTTCTGAACAATGTGATTGTCAAAATCAAAAGTAACATTCTGTATCTGGTGTGGCCACAGAAGCATTAGGAACTGCAGTGCATCTCCTCATGGACTGCACCAATTTGCCAGTCCTGGCTGTGTGATATTACCCCACTCTTCCACCAAGGCACCTGCAAGTTCCTGGATATTTCTGGGGGGAAAACACGCAGGTTTTGCTCTCCGTAGCGGCCAGCCAGCCAGCCATCGTACTGCCAGTGCAGCCAGGCTGTTGTTGTGTTATCTGCCCTGCCACAAAGCACACAAAGTGGCGCTCAAAGGTGTGGCTTCATTCGACTTAAAAACAATCCCAATTCGGCACAGTGCAACATCTGTGATGCATGTATTTCTTACATTGGAGGATGCACTACAAATATGATTAAACATTTGACGAATTGATCAAATTGGGGTGAATAACAACGTTACGCAAATTGCTAACCCAAGTAACGTTAACAATCCTACTGCTGCTAGCGTTTAACTGCAGCGTGAAACTGTGTTCACCTTAGCAGTCATTGGAAAAATAACAGCAGAGAATGTGGAAGAGTGCCACAAACGTTACAGCTTATGTGGTGAAAAAGCTGCACCACTTTGTCTCCTCCACACCTATTGAACGGGTGTTTTCAACTGCCGGAGACACAATCTGTGCTGAACGTTCGCACATACAACCTGAGAAGGCAATGTGACCCGTTTCAACTCCAGTTATCAAAGAATTGGAATCGAGAATCGATAACAATCGGAATCGAAAGAAAGAATTGGAATTTGAATATTTCCTGGTGTAACTTGGGCAGTTGTTGTTGCCATCCTGTACCTGTCCAACAGGTATGATGTTCGGATACATTGATCCTGTGCAGGTGTTGTTACACGTGGTCTACCACTGCGAGGACGATTAGCTGTCCTTCCTGTCTCCTTGTAGCGCTACTTACACGTCTCACAGTACGGACAATGCAATGTATTGCCCTGTCCGTACTGGGCACATCTGCAGTCCTCGTGCCTCCTCGCAGTGTGCCTATTGGCATGTTCAGGCAGATAAGCAGGGACTGTGGGCATTTTTATTTACTTTTTCAGAGTCAGTAGAAAGGTCTCCTTAGTGTCCTCATCTTTTATAACTGTGATCTTAATTGCCTACTGTCTGTAAGCTGCTGGTGTCTTAATATGTTCCAAAGGTGCATATTCATACATTGTTTTTGGTCATTGAGCAATCACGGAAAACATTGTTTAAACATTTTACAATGATGATTTTGAGTTTTTTTTCCTGAAAATCGTCTTTTTGCAGAGTTTGTTATTAGGTGTTTCTGTTACTTTATAAACGGGGTGGACAAATTGTTTGTGAGCTGCCATTGCATTCCAGTCTACCAATTTAAAGACGAGCTATGAAAGTCATGAATTAAGACAAAGTTGCACCACACCTACGTTACGCTAGTCATGGCTTGATCCTGACCACGGCTTTCCCCCGACTTGGCCCAGAGCCCCAGCATGATGCCGCGCACATTGGTGTAGCTCTGCACGGGGATAAGGGATAGATAAGATGGCTTAACCTACCACTCCACAAAGAACTAAGACAAAGTTAGGTATTTAGGTTTAGATGTGTGCCTTGACATCTGGTCTTTAGGCAGGGTTGCCAACTCTCACGCATCTGGCGTGACTCACACTTTCAGCATTAAAAAATAATAAGCGTTTCCATTCTATTAGTTACATTTTTTGCATAAATCAGGGTTTATACTAGGTAAACAAGGACTGACCTTTCTAAAAATTTGGGTTAGGGTTGCCAAAATTGTACTCCGCGCGCACTGAAATTCTACCGAGTCTCACGCCAGCCAAAGTCCCAATGTTGGCAACCCTGCTTTAGGATGTTTTCAGTGCTTGATGATTTATCATCCTGTTCAGGGCTTGTATTTGGGAGGGATATTCCATCTCCATTGCTGATTGCATTCTCCTTTCCTCAGGAGTTCCACCTGGAGTACGACAAGCTGGAAGAGAGGCCCCATGTCCCATCTACCTTCAATTACAACCCAGCCCAGCAGGCCTTCTGAGGCCCAGTACAGTCCCAGGGGTACGCTGACCCTGCACACCTCCCTCCCTTCCTGAGGAGGGTGCTGTTTTCCCAGGCATCCATCCTGGTTTTTATTCCTTGAGGATCTGACTAAAATGACTGCAGGAGGTGCTCACCACCCTGCAGTAAGGGTGTGGAAAACTGAGACCTGCCTTTCCCAAATTATGTGCTGCCCAAACACCTACACCTGTTCTGTTTTTATTCCTTTAATTTCTGTTTTTGTGGTTTGGTTATTGAGCAGGGTCTGTGTTTTGTTTACGTCTCTGAATCGGAAGCCTGTTTGATCCCAGGCAGGAAAACTGACAATACCGGCACACTTTACAGTGACAGAACAAGGGTTATGCCTCATTTTCCCAACATAGTGTTAAGAACAGGGAAAGTTGGGGAAGGCTATTAAGTACCATTGTACATGCGCGAATGGAGGGTAAAAGAAATGCCATGTTCATTGTTGCACTATTTAGTAATAAAAGAACACATTGTTTGTGCTTTTGTGAAAACACTCCCTAATGTTTTGTTTTGGAAAGATAACCTGCCTGTATACACTTCTATCTTTCCAATTTTTTTTTCATCTCCCCTTGTACATTCCCTCTTTTCTCTTCAATTGGCCACATATCCTTATTTTTGACAGGTATTTTCTGTCTGGCTTCAATCTAGACCCAAATCAGAGACTTTGTGAACATTCTCAAACTGTGGACAGCCTTTACAGGGGTTGTTAGAGTATCTCCCCAACTTCGTTGTTCTAGAGCAAGCAAAACACTTTCCAGTCTTTGTTACAATTTTGTAATAAACGTGTACATTTTTTTTATTTTCGAACATCACATGACTAAAGATGTATGTACGAATGTGTATATATTATATATATATATGTATGTATATATATATATATGACATCTATTTTGGAAAACATTTTGCCTTGCTGTACCTCATTTTTAGGAGGTCAGCATGGAAGAAATATGTGGATAAAACAGGACATTTCTGGATCTGCTGGACAGGGCGTCAAACTTGGCGCCGTGGGCACTTACAAAGAAATACAACAAAAAGGCGAGGAAAGGCCTAATTCTGAGCCAAAACAAGGACATCCAACCCAAATAAACTAACTAGTCAATAGTCCAAAGCAAGGACAGATGGACCGATTTCAATTAAAGCTGTTTAACCAGCAGCATTTCGTAGGAAAAAGAAAATTTAACAATTTGAAGAAAAAAAATGAATACAGACCAATCTTGTATTTTCTGACATTCAAGGGTTCTCTTCTTTGTAATAAAGCAGAAAAGGCTTTCCTGAACTATTGAGTGGAGTCTCGTTTCTATGGATGGGGAAATGATGGTGATTTATGGCCTGTGGTGTAGAACAGTGGCTTTCAAAACTTGAGAGCCCCCTGCTTTTCCATGTATTAGATCAGATATATCCCAGACCTCTGACAAGTCAACTTCTTTACAACTGATGTGATAAAGGCCTAATGAGATACATTCAGACACAATTAATTTCTTAGAATTCAAAGTAATGCATTTTTTATCTGTATTATACACTCATAAATGCCCTCACTTTACAAAAGGTTAATCAGAAACGAGAGATTGGAATTTAAATTCAGTAATGAAAAAAATCTATTTTGTGTATTTTTCCCTTCACAAATTAACCTAAACCAAAGGTTGATTTCAAAAAGGCAAGATAGCCTGACAGGGAAGCCATGGCTACATCTCTGCTTTCAATGAGCCATTAAGCTCAGGCATTGCTTGGTGATTACTTCACATAACATCAAAAGGGGCATTTGAAACACAAAGACCATAATTAGACAAAACTAACAGTTTTAAACATGACAGTATGCAATAGTGAACTTTAAAGATGACAACCCTATTTCAAAGAAATTATTCAAACATAACATGTCATGCAGTGCCTAACAAAAGGCATTGAGAATCTAAATGTTACAGACACTGTATTTTTTTAACTATTTTCTGTGTACAGGAGTATATATTATCACAGATCAATCAAAAAGGCACACTGGACTAACAATTATGAAAATCACAATAGACATTTGTGAAAAACATTAGAAACCCAAAATGTCTACCTTGGCAATTCAACTCTGTCTAGATTTGCAATTTGAAAACATTAATGAAGACTGATGTGATCCATGTACCACATAGTGTTCTATGTACATATTAAAATGAAAAAACAGCTGCTCCAGGAATTTACTCTTCACCTGCAAAAATTACAGGTGGTCCCATGTCTTCCTTCAGTGTGAAACTCAACATTTTGAAATCTTAGGATTGTTTGATGAATGTAGCTGAGAAACCTCTATTCCTCTTATAGATTATTAAACACAGCCACTAACAGAAAAACAGGCCTGAAATGAATCACCAAGTCCAGTGAAAAGCCACACAAGCTGATCCACACATACAGACGATGATACACCACGAAGTGTCACAAGGTTTTATTAAAAGCTTCAATGTGTTCTGTGTGTTCTCTGCCATTCACCACAGTCTCTCAGAAACAATCTTGAAGTGTATGACCAGCAGGTGAGGAGGTCTTTTGTTGTCCTCCAATTTCCTGCAAATGGGAGGCTTCCATGCCTCTAGAAAGACACTCCAGTCTTGCAGTTTCAGTCTGGTCTACTTTCCCTTCTGGTTTCCAACCAGGTCCATTCTTTATCCGGTCTGCCCCAGTTCTCCATATTAGTCCAAGTGCTGAAATGGTTACTCTGAACTGTAACCAGATTGTCCGTTAGCTGTCTCGTTGAAGTTCAGATCCATCTGTACAGGTCGGCACTGTTTTGGCAGCTGCTTCTGAATAGAAAAAAAAGAAAAAGATTTTGACATTGTTACACCACAAGTTTAATGCTTTCCTAGATTTGAATTGCCCATTCGGATGCTTTTTCAAACAACTCATCAAACACAAACATTAATTAGACAACACTGACAATCCAGAGGTGTTCAATAGAAACTAGAATGACACCCCAATTGACCGCTTCTGTGACCCCTGACCTCTGTCTTTTCTCTCCTGTGTCTCCTCTGCGGCTGTCTTGTCAGCCCGGAAGAAGATCCGAGCACTGCTTAAGGAGAAGTGAAGGAGCTCAAACTCCTAGAGGAGATCAAAGACACACAGTTGACAGATTAACGGCATTGATCTGTTTCAGTTTGGCACAAAGTTGCCGTGCTCATAATCCCCTGGTCTCCTCACACCAGCACTATCAGAGCCTGATCATTTAACATTTAGATTTTTTAGTTATTTAGCAGACACTCAACCAGAGTACATTGTTCATTCTGTGGTCAGTTAAGTACCTGCAGGTAGATGTCGAGTCTCTTCTGGGTAAGGTTCATTGTCTGTAGGAGCTTTTCATCCTGGCTGGTGGCCTGGACGTTCTGCTCTTTCACCACTGCATTCATCTCCTTTAGATACTTCTCCCTGACTGCCTGGAACCAGTGGAGGGAGTCAAACTCCAGGTACTGATCCAGCAGCTTTAGAATGTAGGCCACACCTGGGGAGGAGAGAAAGTAGGAGGACAAAGGGGGAAAATTGTTTGATCGAACAACCACGGTGTGCGATCCTTCACGATACCATGCTTGTTGAAAGACTGACTCACCCATGGCGAAGCCATCATCCGTGAAGGCTGCCCCGCCTTTGTTCTTTTTGTTCAGCTTCTCCTTGCAGCCAATGGAGTGCTCGACAAAGTTCACCGTCTGGAGATGGGAGCGGTTGAAACGTAGGTTAAAGGGGAAGAGATGGATAAGAACTGAGCGAAAGAGAGCAGGGACTCACAAGAGGAGGAACGATCATGTAGAAGTTCCTTAGGTGCATGTTCTTCATGCTGCGGAACTCCGGGGCAAACACTCCTACCAGCATCTTGAAATACTCCGTCCCCTCAGCGGAGTTACTGGTCAGATCCCCCAGGACAGAGTCTAGCAAACTGGGCCCGTTCAGAAATGCAGAGAAACTTTATTTAGCCCACAGAGAAAGTGTCCTGAGCAAAAACGGGTGATATTAAGTACAATAGGTAGATGAAAAAAACAAATGCACAAGCACACCTGGCAGCTTTCTGAGTCTCCTCTGAAAGGCCTTCCTCCTTCACCAGCTCTTCAAAGTTTACTATGTCCTCCAAGTCAGGAACAAACCTGGGGATCCAACAATAAGCAAGTGGGTATATAACTAGTACACAATTAACTATTGAAATATGTTAACCACAAGTCTTTCACAGAAATACATCTGCCAGTAGTACTTAGGTCTTCTGACGGTAACAAAAATCATCCAGCCGGCTAGAAAAAGAGTGCATCCGTTTTTCTTAATATGACAATTCACCGCTATTTTCTCCCCAGTGACAGAACCCGCACCCCTCCAAATTGATCAAATTTCTTTCAACTTAGTCCAAGCTTGGCACATACTGGAGACGACGACCATATGAGCAAGAAATAATCAGAAAATGTCCTGTATCAAGGCCCTGTGAGTGGTACCTGATGGCACTGCTGCAGCAGTGGAGCCCTCCAGAGCGGATCATTCTCACATAGCCCATGGCATTCCCAATCTGGCTGATGAGCTGTCTGAACTGGTCCAAGTAACTCTGTCCATCGGGTGTGATGCCAAGCTTCCTGATGCCACGGTTGAACTTCTCTGCCCGCTCAAATGGGTACTAGATCAAACATAATACACACAAATACCAGCTTAGAAGGAACTAATCAAACATAGATGGAATTCTGACCTTAGTCAAGTATTTTCAGTGAATTGTGTGACTGAAGGTTGACAGGTATGGATGATGTGTATGGGGGTTTAGGGGGCCAACACCTGGGGAAGCTTTAGGGGCGAGGTTTAGGAGGGACATTCTGGTGGAGGTGACTGATTGTTGGATTAAGCCGATTAGGCCAATGTCTATGTGATTGGGTCTTTCGATTAGCTTTTTGAAGGCATGGTTTCCTTGGCACAGGTGAGCTGGTGAAGGGACAGCCTCACCTTCTGGTCCGACTGGTCTTTGGTTTCTCTAAAGAAGCGGATGTCTTTGATGAGCCTGGACTTGATGTGCTCATCGTACATGAACTGGCTGAATATGTAGAACTTCTTCCTCAGGAACTGGTAGGTGAAGTTGACTGTGGTGTTCATAATGCCCGTGCCGTGGGTGCGGATGGAGTTGGCGATGTGGCGGATGTTGATGGTGTTTAGGTGCTTGTTGTTACTCGTCTTTTCGATGAAAATCTGAGGGAGACACAGGCAGATAGGTGAGACAAATGGAGGAGGACAGACAGACAGGACTGGTAGAAAAGAGAAAGTGTGAAAAGGAGGATAGGAGGGGCTGTTGACCTGGTTGTTAAGGTTGTAAAGGTACCGGGACACAAACACGTGGATGTTCCTCATGATCTCCAAAACGTCCAGTCCCTGGTCAAGACAGAATGAGAGTTACGCCACAGCTCAGTTTATTCACAACATAGTGTTAACCAATAATACAAAACATTGCCTTTTAAATGTTCATAGATGGCAAAACAAGGATGTAATAATACACATACACTCTACCCTCAAAACATGCAGAAATAATGTTTAGTCATCCACCGAACAGACACACCTGCTCCAAGGTCTGGCTGGGAAGGTGCGCCTCAGTCATGGTGAGTCCATAGCGCTGGGTGGCCAGGTTCCTCATCTCACTGTAAGTGGCCCAGTCATGAAGGGCTACTGTGGTGAGGTTATAGAAAGTCTTGTCCAGGTAATGGGTCACATACGCTGTTAGGACGCGCAAAAACACAACTTTACAAACTGGAAGAGATGAAAAGACTAGTGCACGAAATACAGCTGTATCCCATTCGAGATGATGTACCTTTGATGTGGATGAAGCGGTTGAAGAAGCGGACGGGTTTCAGAGAGAAGAAGTGGGCCAGGTCCTTCATGCCCACCTTGAAGGGGTTCCTGTCGTCCAGCTTGAGATGCGTGTGGACAGACAGGCGGAGGTCCTTCTCGATCTCCTTACACAGCTTGTCTAACAGGTGCTGGCAGGGGGACAATATGGAGGGCATGTGGATTGGCTGGGTTATATAGTCGAGATTCACGTCATCATTTACCAACAAATCTCTCGGTCTACCATCCTTACCTCATTAAACACCTCCATGATCTCAGTGTCATAGCTCTTCAGTAGCTGGTCACATGATTCCATGTGTTTAGCATGCATCATGGTGGGCACGCAGTCCCTCAGGGCACTGAACATGTACTGCATCAGCCAATTGGGAAAAAGATGCGAAAAACCAGGAGAGGGGTCAGACCAGTGAGAATACAGACCAATGAGAAGCAGCTAGCTACATGTTGGTGGTCCTTAGTTCACAATCTGATTCTGAATGGATGGTGAGAATCATGCCATTGGTTGATGCTGGGGGAACACAGCGGTGATCAATGCTTACATGTATCCTTGCAGCATCTACAGCATGATCGTACACATCATCCAGATAGATGGGGAACACAGCTCGGTGCCAGTACAGGAAGCTGCAGTCACACTGGACCTTCACCCTGATTAGATAGAGGTAGCAGATTACACACTGGATCTCGAAATCCATTTAGACCTGATGTACAGTTAGACCTGATGAACCATGTGTTTCTTTAGCTAAACCTTAGTGTTCATACTAATTTGACACCCTGTCGAAGTTCTGCACACCTTTCCTTCAGCTCACTGATCAGGTCCAGTTTCTTCAGTACCAGCTGCAGGGGAAGCAGCTCCTCATCTTTGAATGTTTTCTGCAAGAGTGGAAATGTCAGAGAAATATATTTATTACCAACACATTTTGGAGTAAGACGCAATATCCAGAAAATATTCATCAAATCACATTTGGAGAATTTTTTGATTTCCCGCCGATATCCTGCTGAATCCAGGAATATGTTTTCTCATTGTTCTCACCATCTGTGTTCCCACACTGAGAGCCAAGGAGACCACAAGGCGGCGCTCTTTAGTGCTTGGCCCGTTAAGAGCGTTTTCTGCCAGCACCAGAGCAGAGAGCACATCCAGACGCTGCTCGCTGTACTTCTTGTCAGAGATCACCCTTTTCTAGAGAAGCAAAATGTATTGAAACGTATCCAAGCAGTTCTAGAAGCGGGTTTTGTTTTTAGAACCAAACAATTGGATAAAAATTAAGGTTCAAATCCCTAGTATGCATACTTTATTCCTGTAACCTCATCATTGTACTGTGTATTTCCCTACACAGTAAAAATAATGAAATAAAATCAGTGTTTACCTTAGCGATGCCTATGGATATGAGCGCCTGGGACTGCAGCTGCTGGGTGATGTGGGACACTGAGTCGGCCACCACCATGGAGCGCCGGTGGAAAGTGTGCTCCACTGACTGACCGGTCACACGAAGACGCCGAACACACACCAGCAACAGTTATTCACCATTACACGCAACGTAAGTATACTTTCAAATGCACCCACACCTACCTTGAGGACCTCGATCAGTCGGCAGAGAGCTTTGACTGAGGCCTTGGTCATTGGTCTCTGCATGGACATGTACAGGTTCATGGTTGTCTTGATGATGGTGCTGATGCTGTAGGCATACAGGATACCCTGCAGGGACACATGGCCAATGAGAAGAACCACATCCACCCCTGGTAGCTTTGGAGCAGTTCCTGAAAGTGTGGTTGATCAGGTTAGTCCGAACCTGCACAAAGATGTTACACCTGCTGCTGAGGTCCTCGGACAGCTTGTCGTTGCGCTGTTCCTTCGAACATATGGCCTCCATCTTCATCATCCAGGATGTGACAAATACATAGTAGGACTGAACATCTCTGACGGGGGACAAAGTATAATAGTGTGTGTCAACTAAGAGGACACAAATACAGCCATAGGCTAGGTACACCATGTTGAACACTGGGGTCTGTTTTTATCTTTAGCTTGGACTGTGTTTAGGTTCCCTGTTCCTTTAGAGCTCACCCTCCCCAAAAAAAACATAAGTGAGCATGCTTAACATTGGGAATGGTATTCTTTTCACTATATGCCTTGTTAACACTTCTCGAAACATAGCACTTATGGTTGTGACCATAAAGCTCTATTTTGGTCTCGTCCCTCCAAATTAGTGTGCCAAAAGCTGTGAGGCGTGTCAAGGTGTTTTCGGGCATATTGTAACCGGACTTTTTTGTGGCAATGGTGCAGGAAAGGCTTCTTTCTGGCAACTCAACTATGCAGCTCATTGTATTTTATTGTGCTCCTTGAAACAACCACACTGTCTTTTTCCAGAGCAGCCTGTATGTCTCCTGAGGTTACCTGTGGGGTTTTCTTTGTATCCCGAATAATTCTTCTGGCTGACATCTTTCTTTGTCTACCTGACCTTGGCTTGGTATCAATAGATCCCTGAATCTTCTACTTAATAAGTGATTGAACAGTACTGACTGACATTTGCAAGGCTTTGGATATCTTTGTATATCCATTTCCACATTTATGCAATTCCAGTACCTAATTACGCAGGTTTATTTGACACTACCTTTCTGCTCCACATGGCTCAGTATCTAGCCTGCTCAGTGCATCCACGTGAGAGCTAACAAACTCAATGACTATTTATACACTAATTGCAATTTAAAGTGCCACAGGTGTGGGAATTGAACTTTAATTGTCATTTTAACCTGTGTGTGTCACCTTGTGTGTTTGTAACAAGGCCAAACATTTAAAGGTATGTAAACTTTTGATCATGGCCATTTAGATGATTTCTGTTATCAGTATGGTCTACAAAGGAACCAAACAACGGTGTGATCATTAATTAATGAATGGCTTCATGTGAGCACTATACATACATAAGTCACATATTTTTTTCAATACCAGTCAGTCAAAATCAATGCTGAAATTCCACAATTTCTGCCAGGGTACGCAAACTTTACCTGTGATTCTTTACCTGTTGAACCAAATGTCCATTTCAGAGAACAGAACTTCACTGACTGACTGAACCTACTTGCTGATTGTCTGTGCTTTCTGTTGCAGGTATGCATCTCTCTGTGCTTTGACGGTCTGGACACTCTTCTTGTCCATCAGCTTGGCTGCAGCTGGGACCTTGGTCATGAGGAAGTTGTCCGGGAACCAGATGATGTTAGCTGTCAGAGTCACTGCAGGCACCTGGCCAGAGGACCAGGAAGAGTTTAGTTTAAATTTTACAGACTCACTTCACCATTGAATAACTTAGGGTGTGCTTAAGTAACTTCAAGCATGCCATTATTTACAGTACAGAAACTAATTGTATCAACCAATTTTCTGAATTAATTTAAACTCAGGCTGAAATCATGTTGAAATCAAGCTGAATAATGCACATGTTCATTAGCAATACCGTATAAGGTCTGTTAATAGTGTTTATATTCGGAGACTTTGACATTCATAACTGCCAGCTGCCTGTCCAGTGTGATGATCCTGACTGAGCAATATACTGGTCTCTGGATGACAGTGGACATACTTTTTTGCAGATGTCAAGCAGGGATTTGTAGAGCTTCTTGTCTACACTTCTGAAAATGTGGAAGTGAAGAACGAACAGGCCACAAACCCCAGCATATTTGTCCCTCTGGTCTATCTCAGAGGGCTCACCTAAAAACATACAAAACATTTAAAGTCAAACAAAACATACATTTCAGATTTATTCACAGCATTTACATGTTAAGGCTGTCCCTGACCAAAAAGGTAATTAGCAAATGACAGAATAATTATAGTATCAGGATCAAAATGACCCTGAGAAATGTTTTCAATACGATCCTGATGTGGCCACAACAGAACAGATACAGTCAGCTATTATTTATAAATTTTTGTTTAACATTGATCATGTTATGCAGAAAACGTTATTTAGTAATATCATGTCACTAGTCTGGATTCCAAGACCAGCAGAATCTTACAACATATCTATATCCAGGAGATATCTAGGAAACATATCTATGAAACACATTAACCTATAATTGTTTTGGCAAACAATGTGTGTACTTTGCAATCGTGACCTGGCCAAGATAAGGCGCACGGTGACATTAAGTTACACATGAAAAACAAACATTCAGGTATATAGTTACAGATAAATGGTATTAGGTTAGATTAAAAATACTGTGCATTCAGTGCAAAAATGGTTTAAAATAGAGAGGTAGATTATTGGAATGTAAAGTGAAAGTACATGGCTGAAAATGTTAATGTGCAAATTATACAGACAGCTGTGCGGTTGATTATGTGCAATATGCATTAAGACTTTGATGAGTATGCTACACGGGCAAAGAGAGGGGGTAAGGTCAACATGTGCAGAGGTCAGTCATTAGATTTGAAAGTAATGCCTTAAAAGTAGTAATGGGGACAGTGGACTCAAGTTTCAGGGATTTCTGTAAATGTTTCCAATTGTTAGCAGCAGAGAATTGGAAGGAGAGGCAGCCAAATGAGGTGCAGGCTTTTGTAGCGACTAGGTAGATATACCTGCTCAAGCGCAGGTTGAGAGTGGGTGATGCTATGGATATTAATGAGCTTAGGTAAGGAGGTGTTTTGCCTTAGAAGGACTTGTAGATAAGGTTGTACCAGTAGTTCAGGTGCTGGGTGTGCAACGAGGGCCATCCAACTAGTGAATAGAGGTTGCAGTGGTGGGTAATGTATGGGGGAATTGGTAACAAAACAAATGACACTGTGGTATACTACATCCAATTTATTGAAAAGAAAGTTTGAAGCAGTTCTGTAGATAACATCACCATAGTCAAGCATTGGGAGGATGGTCATTTTCACAAGGGCTTGTTTGGCAGGAAAGGTAAATGAGACCTTATTGCAGAATACTAGGTCAATCCTAGATTTGACCTTGGACTGGAGATGGTTTATGTGGGTCTGAAAGGAGAGCAAATAGTCTAGCCAGACCCCTAGGTATTTAACATTTTTGACATATTCCAGCTCAGACCCATTCTGAGTGGTGATGCTTGTTGGGCAGGCTGGTGCATAGTGAGACCGGTTAAAGATCATATATTTGGTTTTACCCGAGTTTAACAACAGTTGGAGGCCACGGAAGGAAAGTTGTATGTCGTCAAAGCTCTTTTGTAATTTTTTAACACAGTTTCCAACGTAGGGCCAGATGTACAGTACATAGAATGGATAGAGCTTGATAAGAGATTTGCCTGCAGCAAGAGCGACATCATTGATGTATACAGAAAATAGAGTCGGTCCGAGGATCAACCCTGATTCACCCCCATAGAGACAGCCAGAGGTCCGGACAACAGGCCCTCAGACTTATTCATCAACTATAGAAATCTCAGCCCACCAACAGCCTATGGACTAAATAATGTCACCCCTATAGGATTTTACAATACAATGCCTGTTGTAGATATATATTGTGTTTGACCAAAGACACTGACCGATCTTTGACTCCACGTTGGTGAATATGTTGCGGATGTTGAGAGCAAACTCCTCAGCAAAGGCACTGTTTTTGGATACAGACACTCCCTCCCCAGGGTCGTCAAACCTCTGCTCCACACAGGCCTGGCCAACACACAGACATGACGTCAAGGGTGAGTTCAAACACAAGCCACTTTATCCTCAATAGGACATCCTCAGTTTCAGTGCGATGTTCACAAAATGTCTGAAACTAATGTAAAGTTAACCCACTAGGATGACTGAGGGGCGCACCCACCTGGAATATCATTCCATCCAGGAGTTGTCCCTCCAGTTTCAGTAGCAGCTTCTCAAATGGCTTTAGCTTCTCCTCTGGGATGGCAAACTTCCCTGGATTATGATGCACTGACTTCAGTAACCTGGAAGGAAGACAGGCCAGATTAATGCCTTTCCTTCAACTTGTCTGTGCTTCAGTGTTTTATCTAACTCATTATCATGACTCAAAGTCTGTTCTAGTAGGGTGTGGAGAGCAGTAAGGTCCCCTTCAAAAAGAGACTGAAACTTCAAGATGTCCGTACTCTACGCTGCTAGCACCAGATTGCTCAGTAGTGCCTGGGCTCCCTACTCAGACCAAGTGGTTGCATTTTGTGAACTTGTAACCTAACATTTAAAACTGTACTTTATTGATTGAATCTGCACAACCCTAAAAAAAAACCTTTCTCCTAATGATGAGGTCAAAAGCTGATGTGGTCAAAACCTAATGTGATCTCAACAGCTCTACTTTTACAAGTTGTCCATTTCCGAAGTCGCATGTGTGCTTGCTTGTGGCTGCGTTTGTGAGCCACTCACATTATTCCACTCGCAGAGTTTTTAACAGAAGACACCATAATGTTTATCATATACACTCACCTAAAGGATTATTAGGAACACCCGTTCAATTTCTCCTTAATGCAACAATGTACTCAACCAATCACATGGCAGTTGCTTCAATGCATTTAGGGGTGTGGCCCTGGTCAAGACAATTTCCTGAACTCCAAACTGAATGTCAGAATGGGAAAGAAAGGTGATTTAAGCAATTTTGAGCGTGGCATGGTTAATGGTGCCAGACGGGCCGGTTTGATGTTTTCAAAATCTGCTCAGTTACTGGGATTTTCACACATTACCATTTCTCTGGTTTACAAAGACTGGTGTGAAAAGGGAAAAACATCCAGTTTGATGCAGTCCTGTGGGCGAAAATGCCTTGTTGATGCTAGAGGTCAGAGGAGAATGGGCCGACTGCTTCAAGCCACAACACGCACAATCTTGAGGCGGATGGGCTACAACAGCAGAAGACCCCACCGGGTACCACTCATCTCCACTACAAATAGGAAAAAGAGGCTACAATTTGCAAGAGCACACCAAAATTGGAAAGTTGAAGACTGGAAAAATGTTGCCTGGTCTGATGATTCTCGATTTCTGTTGAGACATTCAGATGGTAGATACAGAATTTGGCGTAAACATAATGAGAACATGGATCCATCATGCCTTGTTACCACTGTGCAGGCTGGGTGTGGTGGTGTAATGGTTTGGGGGATGTTTTCTTGGCACACTTTAGGCCCCTTAGTGCCAATTGGCCATCGTTTAAATGCCACGGCCTACCTGAGCATTGTTTCTGACCATGTCCATCCCTTTATGGCCACCATGTACCCATCCTCTGACGGCTACTTCCAGCAGGATAATGCACCATGTCACAAAGCTAAAATAATTTCAAATTGGTTTCTTGAACATGACAATCAGTTCTCTGTACTAAAATGGACCCCACAGTCACCAGATCTCAACCCAGTAGAGCATCTTTGGGATGTGGTGGAACAGGAGCTTCGTGCCCTGGATGTGCATCCCACAAATCATCTGCAAGATGCTATCCTATCAATATGGGCCCACATTTCTAAAGAATGCTTTCAGCACATTGTTGAATCAATGCCACGTAGAATTAAGGCAGTTCTGAAGGCGAAAGGGGTCAAACACAGTATTAGTATGGTGTTCCTAATAATCCTTTAGGTGAGTGTATACTAAAGCTATTTTAACTTAAATATGTGAAAAGTGAAAGAAATATACATAAGGTTGATTTTATATAATTCAGGATGTATTTACTCCATTATAATCCTTTGGATGCTATGTTAAAATCTTCCACCCATGTGCAGTTTTTCATCAATGACACTAAAATTAAGTATGCTTATCTTACCACAATACAATAAAATTATCCAAGCATAACAATGTATTCATTATCTGAACCTTCTGTATGGTGCTAGGGTAGACACCTGAATATGCCCCCATTGACTTATCCAGGCCAACGTTTGGGAAATGCAGCTAGTTGTGAGTTTGTGTGTACCTCTTGTACATCTTCCAGTGATCTTTCAGAGTATTGTGATTCTCCATGATTTCATCCAAAGTGAACAAGACCACCAACAGCTCACCCAGGTGTTCATACACAGCCTGGAAATGAACACCGGACGACTCAATGACTTTCGTTGCACCCCTAAAACATGAATAAACATACCGTTGAGAGATAAAGCATGGGAGAGTGTATGTTCTGCCAGCTAACAGAGTCGATGCTTACTTGTTGCTATTGTAGAGAGCTGCCAGCTGGTGGACAACGCTGACCACCACCTCAAAGCACCGGGACACAAAACACGACAGCTCCTATAGACAAGACCCAATGGATTAAGCCAGAAATTCAATTCTGAATAATTATTTTTTTTAAAGATTTTTTTGGGGGGCGGGGTATACTTTTATTGACAGGACAGTAGGAAGCATGAGACAAAGAGGACGGGCACAGTAAGCGTCTGAGGGGGCATGTATGTTTTGGAGTTGGGAGCTTACACTGCTACACCATACTCAGGCAAATAATTATTGTTTTACTACCTCAACGTTAACCAACCTGAAAGAAGGAGATGAACCGACCCATCTGGACCTGTGACTCTCCTTCAACAACAGAGCTGTCGGACACTGAAACATACACACAGACAGGAACAATATTTCAAAGTGTTAAAAAGGTGCATTATTAAACTTCAACAAAGCTTACTGTCAAATCTTTTAAATAGTTCACCGATGATTACCTCCTTCACCATAGTAAAGCAAGCCATTGTAGAACTTCATTTCTGCCTACAGAGGGAGACAAAAGATAACCTATACAGTCATGGTCAAAAGTTGAGAATAACACAAATACAAATTTTCGCAAAGTTTGCTGCCTCAGTGTTGATGATGGCAATTTGCATATACTCCAGAATTCATGAAGAGTGATCAGATAAATTGCTAAATCCCTCTTTGCCATGAAAATTAACTTAATCCCCCAAAAAAACATGTTCACTACATTTTAGCCCTGCCACAAAAGGACCAGCTGCCATTATGTCAGTGATTATCTCGTTAACACAGGTGACACAGATGAGGACAAGGCTGGAGATCACTGTCATGCTGATTGCGTTAGAATAACAGACTAGGAGCTTTAAAAGGAGGGTGGTGCTTGAAAATCATTATTCACCCTCTGTTAAACATGGTTACCTGCAATGAATCATTGCTTTGCATAAAAAGGGCTTCACAGGCAAGGATATTGCTGCTAGTAAGATTGCACCTAAGTCAACCATGTATCAAATCATCAAGAACTTCAATGAGATGTTCAATTGTTGTGAAGAAGGCAGCAGGGCGCCCAAGAAAGTCCACCAAACGCAAGGACCGTCTACTAAAGTTAATTCAGCTGCGGGAACGGGGCACCACTAGTGCAGAGCTTGCTCAGGAATGGCAGCAGGCAGGTGTGAGTGCATCTGCTGCAGAGTAATGCAAAGAATAATGGAGGAAGCCCAGGTGTCAAGAAGGGCACAAAAGAAACTACTTCTTTCCAAGAAAAACATCAGGGACAAACTGATATTCTGCGAGAAATATAGGGATCTGACTGCTGAGGACTGGGGTAAAGTAATTTTCTCTGATGAATCCCCTTTCTGATTGTTTGGGCCATCCGGAAAACCCATTGTGCGGAGAAGACAAGGTGATCAATACCATCAGTCCTGTGTCATGCCAAAAGTAAAATATCCTCAGACCATTCATCCTGGGAGTAGGCTCACTCACAATTTGCCTAAGAACACAGCCATTAATAAAGAATGGTACCAACACATCCTCTGAGAGGAACTTCTTCCAACCAACCAAGAACATTTTGGTGACACCAATGCCTTTGACATAAGACAAAAGTGATAACTAAGTGGCTTAGGGAACAATACATCAATTTTTTATTTTTTTTATTTAACCTTTATTAACCAGGTGGGCACGTTGAGAACAAATTCTCATTTAAAACGGCAACCTGGCCAAGATAAAGCAAAGGTGCAAGTACAGACAGAGTTACACATGAATACAAATACACAAGAATAACACAAAGGGTAGGGTAAGGGAGAAAGATAGAAAAGTGCAGTTGAATGTGCAGTTGAATGCAGTTGAATGCAGTGTACAGAGTAGCAGGCAAATACAATGTAATAAGTTAACACTAGTATGACAGTGCA
>JACXGM010006113.1:0-24730 GCA_016801145.1 Umbra pygmaea
TATATACAAAATGGAGTGAGCAGGTGTGGTGAATCATGATAATTGAGTCCGGGTATGGGAACTGTAGTTCTGAGGAAGCATGACTAGGGAAGCTGTAGTCCACAGGAAGTAGAACTGGTGAATGGGAACTGTAGTTCTGAGCGGGATGGAATAGGGAAGTGGCAGTGTCCAGGAAAGGGGAACTGGGAATCGTTACAATGTTGCACAGAGTAAACACGCTTTTATTGATAATGAACAAAGTTTACTTTTAATCACCCTGTTCTTCATCAACATTACACCTCTAAATTCTTGTTGCCAAATTCATTCAAATACAAATGAAGCACACTCAAGTGTCGCCCATGACATTCAGAAAATGGTGATTAGGCCTGGGTACCACAATAGTCAATTGACCCGAGATCAGTGAGTCTGTGATTTCAGATTTCTGAAAACAGAACAATTTAAAATACACAGTATCTCACAAAAGTGATTACACCCCTCACATTTTTGTAAATATTTGAATATAACTATTAAACATTTTTACGTAGGAGTGTACTCACTTTTGTTTCCAGCGGTTTAGACCTTAATGGCTGTGTGTTAAGTTATTTGAGGGGACACCAAATTTACAATGGTATACAAGTTCTACACTCACTTATTTACATTGTAGCAGTGTCATTTTTTCAGTGTTGTCACCTGAAAAGTTCATCAAATATTTACAAACATTTGAGGGGTGTACTCAATTTTGTGAGATACTGCATTTAGGAAAAGTCAAGGATGACAGTGTCTCTAGCTTTAAAAATCACACATTTATTTTAATTAACAAACTGAATAGTCAAATGAAAAAATAGACTTTTAGGGTTAAAAGGCTGTATGTTAGATATTGAAAAACAGAAGTAAAATGTTGAATTCACCGATCATCTACCTTATGACCACATGTCTAACCCACAGACAATCTGCAGAACAGACCATCAAACCTGTACTACATCAACCCCCCCACCAAGCACAACCCCCTCAACCAACTCCACCAAACATCACCTTCCTCAACCCCGCCACCAAACCTGACCTCTCTCCACCCACACAGATCCATTCAGCAACACACAACATGAACACACAGAAAGCCTGAAGAAAATAGAAGAAGACATAGAAGACACACAGAACAGCACAAGACCAAGACATACAAGTGCATAAATAAGAAAAAAATACTTTAAATTAACACACCATAATAATACAATTGTCAAACCCTTCAAAGTTGATTAAAACTGTACTATGCTAGAAACTAATGGTTGTTTATTTTGGAAAGACAAAATTCTGCTGCAAATATGTGGTGGATTGTCCATGTGCGTTAACCACAGCCAAAAATATTGCATCTCAAATTTGAGTACATTTCACTGACTGAGTTATTTTGGTTAACTAAAAACTTTAGTTAAAAAGCAGGGGGTGATAATGACATTAATACTTAATAAAATTTCAGCAAAAAGGTAAGACAAATTTGATTGTCTCCAAAACTTTGTCACACTGGTTCTCAAGACCCGGGGACATGTCAAAATGCATTTTACAGTGATGTTCATTGTGGTTTACATATATTTATATAGGCTCTATATGACATCATGTATGAAAAACTAAACATTTATTTTCTGTAGGCTACACACATAATTGTGTTTGGGGGGTGTAATTTAATGAAATAACATTTCCTATTGTTCGTGGGAACTTGGAGAAGTGAACTCTATGAACCACCTTAAACTGTAAAAAGTCTTAGACAGGCACAGGATGTCTATAGCCTCAACCCACCACTCCTCACTGAATTTGACACCAATTTTTTGCTCCCAGGCAGATTTAGTTTTGTTGGTGTAGTGTTTGTCAAAACTCATAATACATTAATAGATCTGAGAGATGACTCCTTTCTGTCTGGGCATAAGAGTAAACAGAGCATCCCAGGCCTGGCTTGGAGGTAAATTGGTAAAGCCAGAAAAATGTGATGAAAACAAATGTTTAATCTGGAGCCACAATGGGAGCTTTTGAAAGTTGGATGCCCAATAGCGGTAAAGAAAATTGGGAAGTACAAGCCCTCCACTGAATTTGCATCTCTGGAGTAGACTTACCGACTTTGGGTACCTTTCCTCCCCAAATTAATGAAGGCACTTACCAAACCTCTGAAAATCAGCCTTCATCTGAATGAGAAGGGGGCTAGGTTTGCAGAGAAGAGGGCAGATAACGAGTGAGTCACATTAACGCCAAGGTACTTAAAGGGACACTCCACCCCTCAAACACCTCTAAATAAATTTCCCGGTCATATGTCCAACATTATAGTCACTAAAACACATTGTCAATGTGTTTTGAAGTTCCCATACCGGCCACCATAGATTTGTGAATTGTTCACCAGTGACGTCATTGGCAAACTGTTTGAAACAACAGGGGAGGAGCTCAGTTGAAATCTGTATCTGTTCTTGTCACACCCCTGAATCAAGTTGATTGGATACTACAACTGTAAAGTTTGTGTGGGAACATTAAGAATTTCATTCTTCGTAAATAGCAACATAGCTATACACTCACCTAAAGGGTTATTAGGAACACCATACTAATACTGTGTTTGACCCCCTTTCGCCTTCAGAACTGCCTTAATCCTACGTGGCATTGATATAACAAGGTGCTGAAAGCATTCTTTAGAAATGTTGGCCCATATTGATAGGATAGCATCTTGCAGTTGATGGAGATTTGTGGGATGCACATCCAGGGCACGTAGCTCCCCTTCCACCACATCCCAAAGATGCTCTATTGGGTTGAGATCTGGTGACTGTGGGGGCCATTTTAGTACAGTGAACTCATTGTCATGTTCAAGAAACTAATTTGAAATGATTCAAGCTTTGTAAAATGGTGCATTAGCCTGCTGGAAGTAGACATCAGAGGATGGGTACATGGTGGCCATAAACGGATGGACATGGTCAGAAGCAATGCTCAGGTAGGCTGTGGCATTTAAACGATGCCCAATTGGCACTAAGGGGCCTAAAGTGTGCCAAGAAAACATCCCCCACACCATTACATCACCATCACCAGCCTGCACAGTGGTAACAAGGGATGATGGATCCATGTTTTCATTCTGTTTACACCACGTTCTGACTCCATCTGAATGCCACAACAGAAATTGAGACTCATCAGACCAGGCAACATTTTTGGTGAGCTCTTGCAAATTGTACCCTCTTTTTCCTATTTGTAGTGGAGATGAGTGGTACCCGGTGGGGTTTCTGCTGTTGTAGCCCATCCGCCTCAAGGTTGTGCGTGTTGTGGCTTCACAAATGCTTTGCAACATACCTCGGTTGTAACGACTGGTTATTTCAGTCAAAATTGCTCTTCTATCAGCTTGAAGCATTCGGCCCATTCACCTCTGACCTCTAGCATCAAAAAGGCATTTTCGCCCACAGGACTGCCGCATACTTGATGTTTTTCCCTTTTCACACCATTCTTTGTAAACCCTAGAAATGGTTGTGCATGAAAATCCCAGTAACTGAGCAGATTGTGAAATACTCAGACCGGCCCGTCTGGCACCAACAACCATGCCACGCTCAAAATTGCTTAAATAACCTTTCATTCCCATTCTGACATTCAGTTTGGAGTTCAGGAGATCGTCTTGACCAGGACCACACCCCTAAATGCATTGAAGCAACTGCCATTGTCATTGGTTGATTAGATAATTACATTAATGAGAAAATGAACGGGTGTTCCTAATAATCCTTTATGAGTGTATATATAAGAGTTACTGGATTTTTTTCAACAATCGCAAATGCAAGTGAGGAAATACCTAAGAGCTGAACAATTTCAACTTTAATCAATTGTTATTGATTGGTAATATCCAACCATACGTTTGAGCTAGAATACAGTGAGGAAGAAAATACATATGGGAAGGGCTTCTGTCTAACTTTATTGGTTGAATCAATATAGCTGCTGTTTTTCTGCTGTTTACTGCGGTTGAGCTCTCAGTGGCAACAGAGACATAAAACGTTTTGTTGTTAAGTGTGGGACAAGGAAATGTTTTTGCTTTCAACCATCTCTTGCCAAGAAGGTGATTACATCTGTTTGTTAGACCATTCCAGTTTTGATGCTTAAATGGCCCAAAGTGTTTTTGAAAAAACAGCCAGGCCCAGATGGAGGACCAAATTATCACAGCTAAGGAGATGATTACCATTATCTACCTGGCTGGGGTTAGCCTTTATTAGCTCCATTGTAGCATCTTGAAATTGTGTAAATACTTGGAGGAAAGAATGTGGAATGAATTAAAATGCCTCACTGAATACTGTTAACTCTGTTCTATTTAAAGGGAAATTAAAGGGCTCTCCATTACTCACCCACAACTGGGTCATATCGCTACTAATTCACATTTTTGGGATCTTTTTCAATTGACCACAAACTCACAGAGAAAAACCACTAGGAAATACATTCATTGTATTGTGAGAATCCTCCAATGTCCATTGTGCTTTGCGGGTTTGACCACAAGGTACAGAGGCAGGTCTAAATGAGATGGGCGTGGTTTTGTCTTCAGTACAAAAAATATAAGTTGTTACTTCTGTGTCTCAGAAACCTGTTAACTGTTGCATATTTTTTTCTGTGTCTCAGGAACCATTGTTCTGATTCTTATCTGTTAGAAGTATATTACTGAAACATAATGATGCCTAAATGTTGTTGTGCATGTGCTTTTGTCAAGAATGCAAAGACAAAAGGCATTTCATATCATCTCTTTCCCGGAGTAAGATATTGACCAATGTAAAGAGTGGTTGTCAGCTATTCAAAACCCTAAATATGACGTAAATAGACCGCAAAGTAAGTACTAGCTATTCCGTGTATGTAGCCAGCATGTTATGCCGAAGGACTTCGAGAAGGACTTGCAGAGTGAACTGATGGGCACACCACCAGGAAATGTTTTGAAGCCGCATGCTGTTCCATCCATTTTTAAATGGGCTCCAAAAGAACTGCCGCGGAATGTTCAACCTCCCAGCCACTAGAGACAAGTCATAATGAGGTAATTAACTATATTTCATATTTAAATATTAATTACATTTGTTGCATGTCATGAATCCTTTGGAAAGAACAGCTGTGTACTTAAACATTCTGTTCATAAAACGTTTGCCATTAATATATCCAGGAAAGCTATGAAGACTAGCTAGCATATATTTCTGGCTAAATGAATGTAGAAACATTGTGTAAATTACAGTTTCGTTATATTTCAACATAGCTTATATCATAAATAAACTATATTTGCATAATTCAACAATCAACAAGTTTGTATCACCATAATCTTAATTATTATTCTCTGAACATTTTCTATCAACTACTAAAATAACAATATACATGGTTTGTACATTGTTGGGTCTGCGAATCACTTTGTGCCATGTCTTCTTCCAGTAGGTCAATAAGATAAAAATAAACAAGCACTTGCACCGTAATGTGCTAATTACAAGACATGTAATGGGTGGGTAAGTGGATTATCATGTGTTATCAAATGTTTTTGTAACAGTCATAATTTGAATAGGTCCTAATAATTTAATGTATTTTTAATTAATGGGGTCATGTGAACAATGCTGAAATCATGGCTTTTATTTTTTATTTTTTCAGGGATACATAGTCCCTTATCCAATGCCACAGTAATTTTTATTACAATTAATTACATTTATTTGTGAAAGGACAGGGATTTCCCACACACATAAAATGCCTTTCTTAAACCACCAACTGTGTACACACTACCAAAACAAGTTAGATGTAATGAAATGGGCCCTTCACCTACAGACATCCACAGAACATGTTGTGCCTGTTTCGTTGATTTTTTTGTCACAGACTCCCATGCCATCAACTTCTGGACAAGGATCTAGGACCCCCATGTCCTCGACATCTTCTGCCATGTTTAGTCATGTATTTGCATGTCCTGAACTGAGTATACTAACAACACCATTTGTAAATACTGTTTCATTAACTCATGAATAGCTGATTATTTTCAAAACTTTGCTTTGATTATAGGTTGAACCTGATGACCTTGACTCAAGTTTTGTCAGCATTGAGTATTCTGATGCTTTGGATGTCAGTTGTCATCCAAGTTCCGGCCTCCGTTCAACTTCAACATCCACATCTGATTCAGTGGGGGGAAAGAGAAACTGGCAAGAGCCCAAAAAGATTGTCTATGAGTCCTACTTTGATTTTGTTATATTACTTACTCATTGAAGCCACCAGTTGTGTTAGCATGGAGCCAATAGGTTTCAAACTTAGACGGGATGAACTGCTCAATGAAGGACTCAATGTTGCTGTTGTTACAACTGACAGATCACCGTCTGTCAAAAAGATAAGGAAACAAGATTATAAGGATATCCGGCATGAATTTGACACATGGCATGTTATCAAAGGTAAGTGAAGGACCCTCGTGATTGGCTGTTGAGCCATCACACTGATTACATGTAACAGTAGTTTGGATATGTGGTTGTTACAAAATATTAGGATTGTAAAAAATATAAACAATGATCTTACATGCTAGAACCGTACATGCTAGTAACTTGCTTGGTATCATTGGACAGAGGAGAATTAGCTGTAAATAATGAGTGGTGACTCATTTCTGTGGGTTCATCAGAGCCGAAGATATCCCGCCTCACTCCCGACGATGGTGTTTCTATTTGGCTAAAACTATCACAGACAGTAAGTAGGAAGTGAAAATGACAGCATAACAAATTTAGGACATCATCCTGCATTAAAAAAACTAACATTTTTGGAGTTGGGATTTAGCTGGGTTTTAAAAACGTTATAGAAATTAGTTAGAAATGAGTGCTGTCACGATTCCGCCCCCCTGAGCTGATTCCGTTGTGTGTGTGTCTGGTCTGTTCTGTGTTTGTTTGTTCATTCAGTCATACATACCTGGCTCCTTAAAGATTCCTCCAGTCATCTCTAACCATCCCACTGGCCCTTGAGGATCCAGCCTGCTAATCCCCTCTCATCCAATACTACCATTCATTTCTAATCTCTGTCTGTAAATGTTGACAACAGAAAAAGGGAATGGAGGAGAGAGAAGTGGCACAGAGAGGGTCAATTGCTGACGACAACCCGACCACCGGGAGGCGATAAGAGAGCCACAAGTCCTAGCCATCAAAACCGGTTACTCACCACAGCGCAGATCCGGGATCCGAACCCATGCAGCTAGGTTGTTCCAGGTTAACCAATGCTGAAAGGAGAAGGCGTATAGCTACCAAATCAAGTTTGTATTGTGGTTAGCAAGGTCATTACCTCTCAGCTTGTGCTCTCCGACCGGGAAACAAATGGGCTCGCAAGGTATAGGGACCACCTTGGCGAGCCACACTACACAGTCCATCAACCAGACCACGGAACATCTTCCCTGCTACATTCCCCTATAAAGGTCAGTCATTGCCTTGTTCTGCATTTCTTGATTCGGGATCAGATGACAGTCTAATTGATGACACACTTTTATGCCAAATCTGCATTTCTACTGTAGCACTGGAGAGAAGCATAGATGCCAGGACCATCGATGGAAGGCTAATTTCTCACATCAAAACTAAAACCCATGCTGTCAGGTTACAAACATCTGGAAATCAATATGAGGAAATATGTTTTCTAGTCATCTCTTTCCCTCAAGTTCCGTAAATTTTGGGTCACACTTTGCTTGTTAAGCATAATCCTAACATTGATTGGGTTACTGGTAAAGTCATATGATGCACACCTTCCTGCCATGCATTGTGCCTTAAGTCTGCTATACCTTCTTCTCTGTCTAAACCTGACTTTGTTATACCTCCTGTGGACTTAACCCATGTTCCTATTGATTATCATGATCTGGCAGCTGTATTAAGTAAAGACAGAGCCCTCGATCTTCCACCCCACCATCCATATGATTGTACAATTCAACTTCTACCTGGTTCTACATTCCCTAAGCCTAGGCCATTTTGAATACCTGGTGATGCCTTTCGGACTAACCAATGACCCTGTGGTGTTTCAGAACTTCATTAACAATCTTCTACGTGATTTCATAGGCCTGTTTGTCTTTGTCTACCTAGGTAACATACACATTTTTTCTCCTGACCATTCTACCCATGTCCAGCATGTTTCTCAGGTCCTGCTCCATCTGTTTGTCAAGGCAGAAAATTGTCTGTTCCACTCCAAGACCACTTTGTTCCTTGGTTTCATCATGGAAGAGGGGATATTAAAGATGGATCCTGCCAAAGTCACTAATGTTCTTGATTGGCCAACACCGTAAGACTCCAGAGTGTCCTTGGATTTTCTAACTTCTATAGACATTTCATATACAACTATGGCCAGGTAGCTACCCCCTTGACAGGCCTTACGTCTACACTACGTTTGTTCGTCTGGACTCCTGCTGCTGACCAGGCCTTTCGGGAGTTGAAGCATTGTTTCACTACTGCTCCAGTTCTCTTCAAACCAGACTCTACCAGATAGTTCATTGTCGAAATTCATGCTTCCGATTCTGGCATTGGAGGGGTGTTTTCCCAATGCTCCACCACAGATGGTAAAATATACACCTGTACATTTCTGTCTTCTTTTTTATCCCCTGCAGAGAAAATCTATGATGTTGGTAACCAGGAGTTAATAGCCGTCAAAGCTGCACTGGAGGAGCGGTATCACTGGCTCGAAGGGTCAGAGCATCCGTTCACTGTCTGGACCGATCATAAAAATCGAGAATAGATCAGAATGGCCAAATGCCTTAATATACAACAGGCAAGGTGGGCTCTATTTTTTGGTTGTTTCCGTTTTTCCATTACTTACAGACCAAGCTCCAAGAACGGAAAGCCGGATGCTCTCTCACAAATTTATGACAAGAAAGACAGCAAACAACAGGCCAAGGATACAATCATACCCACCCAGTGTGTTCTGGGTGCCTTTACGTGGAAGGTAGAAGAGGAGGTCTTGGCTGCACTCCACAATAATCCTGGTCCTGGTAACTTTCTGCCCAAACATCTTTATTTACATAATAGCCTTCGGTCTTCTGTTCTTAAGTGGGCTCATTCCTCTTACCTCACTTGTCAGCCAGGCATCTCTCACACCAAGGCTTTTGTCAACAGGAGGTTTTTTTGTGGCCTACCACAAATGAAGACATCAAGTCCTACGTTTCGGCCTGTCCTACAAGCACTCTCAACAACCACCCTGTCTCCAGTCAGCTCCATCCTCTGTCTGTCCCTCGTCGTCCATGGTCACACATTGCCCTGGGCTTTGATACTGGTCTCTGATAGTAAAACCACTATTCTGACTGTTGTTGATTTTTTACTCTAAATACACTTACTACATACCTATTTCAAAGTTACCTTCCGCTAAGGAGACTGCAGACCTGTTGGTGAGGGAGGTTTTCCAACATCGTCCTTCCTACTGACCGGGTTTCTGACCGGGGCACACAGTTTGTTTCAGCCGTCTGACCCTACCCACTGGTCACCCAACTGCCGTGGGTGGCCAATGCACATAACACTCTGCCTACTGCCGCGACAGATATGTCTCCATTTCAGTGTGTATATGGTTACCAACCTCCCGTTTCCTGTCCACAAAAAGGACCTAGTGGTGCCCTCTGTGCAAGTCCACATCCGTCGTTGCCACCGGACCTGGCATCGGGCACAAGGGGCACTGCTTAAGAATTCAGACCTCTACAAGAGGCAGGCTGACCGTTGCCGGACCCCTGCACATGTCTATGCCCCGGGAGACAAGGTCTGGCTGTCAACAAAGAACTTACCTGTCAGGTCAGATGTCTGCAAATTAACCTCCCGGGTCCTAGGTCCTTTCGTCATAGACAGCATTATCAATCCAGTCTCTGTCTGCCTTAAATCACCATCTACCATGAGAATTCATCCCATGTAACATGTCTTCAACCTCAAACCTATCCGTCTATGCCCTCTGCTTCCTCTGCCGCCTCGGCCTCCACCGAGGATTCTCGATGGCTCTGCAGCTTATACAGTCTGTCGACTGCTGGACACAAGACGGAGGGGGCGAGGTACCCAGTTCTTAGTGGACTGGGAGAGATACGGTCCTGAAGAACAACCTGTGGGCCAGTCTCCAAAGGGGGGGAATCATGCTCTGCTTCAGTATGTCACAGGAAATGTTGGCATTCATGGTTCCCTCAATCAACTGTAGCTCCCCAGTGCCGGCAGCTGTATGGTCTTGGCCACCGTGCTGCAGTTCAGTTTCCTAAGGTGTTTTTCAAGGTAATCTGGTGAGAAAGACCTTTTCATAGAGTGGTCACATGTTACAATTGACCAAAAAGATCAGGCAAAATTCAAACGTGTATCCATTCAAAGTGAGTTCTCTGTTTTGTTCAGTTACGTACAAACTGCGCATTGTGCAATGTGCATTAAGCCGAGTGCTCTCGGGTTTTGACAGATTACAACATCATTTCTCAAAATGGCAGGTTCTAGCCAGAAATATTCAGTTACAGAGGCTTTGGTACTACTCGCAAAGGAAAATTGGACTGTAAGTCTTCTCAATGACTGAGAATCTGACGATTCCATTTGAGTTACTTAGAAGACAAACCATTTCAACAACAACATGAAACAACATGAGCACCTGTAAACCGTAAATGCTGCATCAAAACTGTATGTTATGTTATGTTGTTATTTCATTATATTTATTATGTCTTTACAAACAATATGACGGCAATCCCTTGAGTTGCCAGAGCTTTTTGCTCCAGTGTGAGCTACATTTTACCCATCAACCAGGGAGGAGGGAGAAATATTAATACATATAAAACAAGGCACTCGAACGGCAGCGGAATACGCACGGGCGTTCCGAACAGTCGCAGCACAAAGCAGATTGAATGACGTGGCCCCATGTGCATCCCAGATACTGGTGGTATTTGGGACTTGGCATCTGCTACTGAGGTAGGGGTTGATATTCCAAAAGCTTCATTTTTACCAAGTCATTTACGGTGTCAGTATGTCTGTCTAAGTATTCTTCTATTATTTACTTTCCAGCCTTGGTCGATTCAGTTGTTGCTGAAACTACCTGCCACAACTTTACGCACTCTAGCCCCTGTGTTGAGGCTTGATGGATGACCCTTGGTTACAAGATGGAATATCCCGGGTAACAGTACCCCTACCCATTCAGATGAATTGGATCCATCCTGAAATGTTATCGTTTTGGGCATGCCTTAATAGTTGTTCTGCCATAATCCCAGTATTTCCTGGAAGGACAACATATGAGCAATACGCAGTGGTCACAGGAATGTCAGGGGAGTTGTATGTCTATGACGGTGAGGGTTACCACTGTGGGGAGTCTGGTTCAGAAGGTCACCCCTACAGTTGTCCTTCTTGAAAGATAGCGTGACCCCTCTTCCACCACATCGGCACTGGGACTGCACCATTTGGCTTCGACCAGGGGCACCTTTACCAAGAAGACGCATATATCCCCTGACACACTTAGAGACAGGGGCCATGGAGAGTGTTACGTCCCCTAGTGTAGCTGTCCTGTCTGTGTGTTTGTTCTGATCTGTGTGTTCTCCCTGTACAGGTGCTGACAATCCTAATCAATCAATCATCACTTATCACTGACTCCTCCCATTCGTTATCCAGTGCAGCTGAAGCCAATCATCATATCCCATCATGCCCTTCTGTTTGAGGATAAATGTGTGTCTTGTGTGGTAGCTGTTAGCTCACCAGGAGTTCATGCCATAACTCTCTATTGGCTCACATTTGATATATGTCTGTGGGCATATGTGAACAGCTAATATTTCCTTTGTACTTGACTGTGGTTATTAAGTGTCAGTTGTGTTAGTGTGTGTTTGGTAGTTTGTATGACAGAGCTAGTTTGACAGTTTGAAGAGTGTGTAATAATTTTGCACGCCCAATTTTTCAGTTTTTTATTTGTTAAAAAAGTTTGAAATATCGAATAAATTTTGTTCCACTTCATGATTGTGTCCCACTTGTTGTTGATTCTTCACAAAAAAATTACAGTTTCATATCTTTATGTTTGAAGCCTGAAATGTGGCAAAAGGTTGAAAAGTTCAAGGGGGCCGAATACTTTCGCAAGGCACTGTATGTATGTGTGTATGTGCTTAAGCCTGTCACAGAATGTAGTGAGAGCGGGACGCCACAGCAGCTATGCATTGACCCCAGCAGCAGATTGGCCAGGGCTCCCCACGACCCCCCGGAAGCACCAAGGACCTGGGACAGCCATGGCCCACCCCAGGGGGGAACCTCCTCCCCGCCAGATAGCAAGAACCCCATGGCAGCCACCACCAAGGAAGAGTGCCAGAACCCATCCCAACAACACCGGCCATGTGCTCCCGGGATAGACGCAAGCCCTCATTACGAGAGAGGTAGCAGGGGGAAACAGTGGGTGCCCCACCCCCGCCAAAGAGGGCTCCAGAGAGGAAAGGGGACCACGGGCCCCAGGGCACGGGACATGCCGTCTGTCCCAGACATGACCAAACGCCTGAGGCCCTAGACCCCCGGGTCCTAGTGCGCACCCCCCCACCAGGAGAACCAAACCCCCACCGACCCACCCCCAGTCCGGGCAAGGCGGCCGCCAACCTGCAACGCCCCCGATGCCCGGGGGATTTGGGGATCTCTTGACACCAAGCCAAGGTCAGATTGACCAAAAAGGATTTTAGTCAAAACTGATAAAATAAATGTTCTGGATACAAAAAACCCACAGGTAACCTTGGGAGACATACAGGCTGTTCTGGAAAAAGACATGGTTTTAAGAAGCTCAATACGGCAATACTTGAACAGAAATTAGCTTTGTGGTCGAGTTGCCAGAAAAAAGCTTTTACTGTGACAATGCCATAAAAAAGCCCGGTTACAATATGCTTGAAAACACCTTGACACGCCTTACAGCTTCTGGCACACTGATGTTTTGAGTGACTAGAGCAAAATAGAGCTTTATGTTCACAACCATAAGAGCTATGTTTGGTAAGGGGTCAACAAGGCATATAGTTAAAATAATACCATCCCCAATGTGAAGCATGGTGGTGGCTCACTGATATTTTGGGTGGATGTGAGCTCTAAAGGCACGAGCAGACAATTTGCATTCTTCTGCATAAAAGCTGAGCTTGGGATGCTCCTGGACTTTCCAGCACGAAAATGACCCTAAGCACAAGGCCAAGTTGAGTGGTTACAGCAGAAAAAGAAGATGGTTAAGGAGTGGGCATCACTGTCTCCTGACCTTAAAATCTTCGAGCCACTCTGGGAAGATCTCAAACATGCGATTCATGTAAGACGACCAAAGGCATTTTGGACAAATGGGCAGCTTATACCACCTGCAAGAATTCTGGGCCTCATAGACAACTATCACAAATGACTGCACCCTGTCATTGATGCAAAAGGGGGGACTTTTTTTATTCGTTGCCATGTTTGTTTTATGATTGTGCCATTTTGTTAAGACCTACAGTGAAATATGACTTTCCTCGGGCCCCCTGCACAAGGCAATGCAAAATATAGTACTGCCCGGGATTTGGGTTAGATAAATTAGTTAGGTCTATCATGCCACGGTGCTCTTCATTGACTTTCTATGTTCACATCGGGCACTTGTGAATTCAATAGCGGAAGTATAGTTGTTGAACGTAATCATCCCATTCATGATCCAAATAATGCAGGATTAGAGAACGGCTAAAAGAGAACGGCGGCACTGTTAATGAATCGCCCATGCTGTCTTGCCTGGTAGGCTCCCCTCTCTCTACTTGGATATCCTCACTCCAATGCTACCCCTGCAGTGATTACAGTCTGCTGGTGACCCTTTGGAGGTGTGGTCTTGGCAATGTGGGTGGGTCGGAAGCATGCCTGCTTGCTCTTGCCCAAGGCTTTCCTTGTGCAGGACCATGTCTCTTGTCCCCCCCCCGTCTCAGCCCCAGATGTTATGCTGCAATAGTTTATGTGCTGGGGGACTAGGGTTTTTCTGCCCCCAGAGGCAGATTATATATTCATTTTGGGGTCAGAGCTGTGTCAAGGTACTAGACCCAAGGTATGACCACTCTAATGTTCCTGATGTCATGTTCATCCTAGGAGGACCCTAGGAACATGCGACAGGACCATGTGGCCTGATGACTCCTTCCTGTCCCCTTCCTGTGCTGGATCCCATGTCACTGCGGTTGATGATCCCGTTTCCACCCGATGACGCCAGCTTTCATCTCCAGGCGGCTTTACAGTCTTCCTTTGCAAGACCACCAAACTGTATTGATGCTACATAAAGACTATGGTCACAGTCCACCCATCATACATTGCTGGAAAATATTTGAACACTAATAACCAAAGTGACCTTATTACAATGGGCTGTGTACCTTCAGATCCCCCACCAGGTACAGCCAGAAGAGGACTGGCCACCCCCTTGAGTTTGGCCTCTCTCTAGGTTACTTCCCAGGTCCCTCCTACTAGGAAGTTTTTCCTAGCCACTGTGCATCACTTGTGTTGTTTACTTTTGGGGGTCTCGGGCCGGGTGTCTGTCAAAGCACTTTGTGACTGCTGTTGTAAAAAGGGCTTTATAAATAACAATTGATTGACTGATTGATTCATTAGAGGGAATTGGCAAGGGAGGAAATTTGGGAAAAATCACCAAAAAATGAAATTCAAGCAGATTGGTCTTGTGTGATGATTATGACCATCCATTCTCCTCTTGATCACATTCCAGAGGTATTCAATAAGGTTGATTTAAGAAGAAATTGCACTGGTCTCTTAAATGAGAGATCATAAGTAGTACACCAGGGGCCTCATTTATAAACATGGCTTACGCACAAAAGAAGGTGTACGCCGCTCTCTATACAATAATTAAACTTGACAGAAATGTGTGGTCCTTCACGGCAACTCTGACCCATGCATACGCATAAAAATGGGTGAAATGAGAAATGGCGATGCCGCCGGCAGATGGATGAAACACATGAAACTGTCTGAAACTGCAGACTGTTGTGTAGCTAAACGAAATCGAAATACTGCTCTCATTAATAATATGAACATTTCACAAAGCCATTCTCACAATCAACAGCCTGTGGTGAAATACAAATAAAATAAAACAAGATTGTAGCCAACGTAAATGCAAATAAAGACAGATTTGCAAAAAAGAACACATTCAAATATGTTCTTTAATTATATTGGCATGTTATGTAATTCATCCTCATAAATTATATGGTAAACAGAACAAAATCTTGTTTAAAAATTATATTCTTGTCGATGTCTCTCTCTGGCAGAGCAGAAAGACAAATAGATTATCATAGATAGATAGATAATAGATAGTCATCATTGTCCATTGGGTAAAGTAGTTTTCATTGTATATGTCGTCATCAGCTACAGAATCATAATGTTAATTTCTATGCGTTTAGTTCGTTTCATTTTTAAATGTGGTCCATCATGACGCATGTCTTAACCAAAGACTATTTCCCATTTACAAAAAGATTAATACCAACATCTGTAGATTATCAGATACAGTCAAATGGATGGTTATGAAAAGCTATTCCATCCCAATGCGTATTGATGCACAATGGCTGATCTTGCGCTGTTAGAAGATAATAATAATAGTGCATTTTATTTAGTGGCGCCTTTCATAATAACAGGATTTCGGGCGACTGGCACTTTCCAGAGGGAATTGGTAAACAGGTCAGGGTTATCTCAGCCAACCCGTAGCCGGGTTATGCCAGACGTGTTAGGTATAATAGGCTTGTTGCATAATTAGCCTACATGAAGTTTCCGTACACCGCGGACAAGCACAATTTGCAGCTATATATATATATATATATAGCACTGATACCAAAATGTATCAGTGCTATAGACTGCACTCATGTTGCCATAAGGGCACCGAATGAGAAAGAAAATCGTAAGTATTTTCATTCCATCAATTTCCAAATAAATTTTGATGCAGACATATTGCTCAGTAATTTAAATAATCTTCCCCCAACCGTGGCAGACTTTCGCGATGAAGCGCTAGAAGCTTTTTGTTATCGACTTTGATGTCTGACCACTTTTTTTACATCGCGCACTAGCCAAGTAACCTACACATGCAGAGGCTCATTAGGCTGTCCTGACTACGGTATGTGAAGTGAGCACTACTGGAGCGGTACTGGAGCGATTTTGAGCGAGAGCCTTCTGGGCCGCTCAAACATTGGTCTGCCCTCTGGTAAACTGGATCAGCTCAGCTCCTCGCTCCGCTTCCACTCAGCTCCGCTCACATACTCTGCACCAAAACCACATAAAACCCAACTGAGTCAGCACATGATATTCCATGGTGGGGCAAACACAATTCTTGGTAGGGCTGTAGCCCAACCAAGCCATACCCTGCCGCCTCCCCTGGTACTTGTACTCGTTCCATAAAAAGTGGTATCGGCCCATCCCTAGCCTTAAAGGTTCTTAACGGGGCTTAGTGCATGTACTGTATCTGTATTCATGCAGGGAGATAAAAAGACACACTTCATTCTGGCGCCAGGCCTGTTACAGTTTTTCCCGATTGCTAAAACACTAAAAGTGAATGCTCATAACAAAGCGTCGAAACCGTAACTTTTGCATGCATTTGGTACACTCAGGCACCAAATGAATAAACACAATGTCGGCATGGCACCGTAAACAATTCTCTAACACACGGTGCAAAACACTACACACATCGTGCATGTGTTACACACTTTGGCCAATGATGAAACACTCTGCAGTCAGCACATCCATTCAATAGTTAAAACACACATGACATTAGGAACACTCCCGCACACATTGTAAAACACTTAACCTGTAACTGAGGGGAAGGAGAAGATGAGGAAGAGACGGGAAGAGGAAGAGGAGAACGAAGAAGAGACGGGGAGGGAAGAGGAGATAGAGGAAGAGACTCTGGTAAAAACTAGACATCGGGACTGAAACATAATCGGCCAAAGGGCCATCAAGAATGTTGCCGGGCAGTGCCTGGGCAACATCACCATGTGTGCAGCCATTAGTGGTCAGGGGGTCCTCCATCACCATGCCACCCTGGGTCCCTACAACACTGCACACATACTGACATTTGTGCGTGCACAATATGCCGCATTCACATAGGACCAACCAGTGCAGCCCATGTTCGTTGTCATCTGGGATAATGTCAGTTTCCACCGGGCTGCTCTGGTCCGGGACTAATTCGCCAACCACGACCATTTCATGGTGCTGTACCTGCCCCCTTATTTCCCGGTCCTCAACCTGATAGGGGAATTATTTTCGGCATGGCGGTGGAAGGTCTATGACCGCCTACACATGCACGCGGCATGCGGAGACATCGATGCTTGATTAATGTGCTGAAGATTTGGTAAATGAGACAAGTATATACATATAAATATATAAATATATATATTTTCTATTATGATAAATATATTTCCTGTTCTAATTGTAGTATCTGGACCACAACAGCTAATAGTCATGGTTGGTTTACCACACACCACACGCCCCATGAATAAGTGCTTAAATAACCACCATTCTGACTGTGACTCACTTAACCAACAATCAAAAACTTTGCAAAGCTGTGTTCCCCACTTACCACTTGGTTGGAGTACTAAATAAATAAATGGACTGCATTTATATAGCACATTTTTCTAACCAACAATGGCCACCAAAGCGCTTTACATTGCCTCTCACTCACCCATTCATTCACACACTCAAAAAAATGGGGTAAAAGAAAAAGAGTTCAAACATACAATACAATCAACACAACCTATCTCATTTGAGGATTACTCACGTACGTGTCCCTGCTCTTGGGACCACACTTCACCCATCTTCTGTTTTACCTTTGAGGGTAATGCTACTAGTAAAAAAGTTTACTATAAATCATACGGTTAATACTTTGATTCAAATTATTATTAAACAATAATAAATCACACAAGTAATTGTGCAACAATTGTATCATTGTCATGGTTCAAAGTAATCTAAATATGGAGTAAAACAAGTTAGAAACCCCAGGGCTTGGTTTACCCAATGTATCCTGAGGCTAAGTTCATTATTATAACTGTCTTGTTCTGATAAGCTGTGCTTTAAATGCCTTCGGGTAACAGGGCCCTGTAGGCTACATAGGCATTGTGAAATAGAAAATGTTTTGAAGTAAGAAATGAGGGGGCAACGAAAGCATGACATCTTTGAAACCATTCTGATATGGTTACAGTAGACACATCATCCACACCCAAAACAAAGTACCCATCAATAAAACATTTAAATAAAATATTTAAGGTGTAAATCACTGCTTCTTGATCTTGATCTAGAGTTTCCTTTAACAACATTAAACATTGCATTATTTCACACTTATGGCATGGTTTAGGATCAACTTGTCCAGTCTCAGTTCCCAATTCTTACAATGCATTGGTTTATGTCTGACATTTGTTTCTGTTTTTAGCTACTGGATCTAGGCAAGCTGTCTAATGTTTCTGTATTAGGTGGACCTGAACCATCAAACATGCTTTAGGACTGCTTGGCTTAATGACTTCTACTGTAGCTGTCTCTGTCCAAAGTTCACATGGTTGTGTTAGTGATCTCATTTCTTCCTGATGACTCTAGCTGTCATTGCCCAGAGTTCAGATGGTCATCCTTGACCAAGTTCACCTACAGTAGCCTACTTGTGTTGTTGATCTCCCCAAACATTCCCATCTGCATTTACAGGCTTTGAATGTGTACTGATAAATGCAATTAAAAGGACATTGCCTTTCCAAATCTGTACAGCCAGAAGAAGACTGGTCACAGCACTAAGTTCAACCCCTCTACAGTAGGTTTATTTCTAAGTTCCAGGTTTTTCCACTGTGCTTCAGTTCATCTTGTTGGTGTCTGTGAAAGCATGCTGTGAAGACTTCTGATGGAAAAAGGCATTATAAAATAAGTTTGATTGATTTGATTGATGACTATCCAAACTTTCTACGTTTTACAAGTTTCACACCAATAAACACTTTGGGAACCGGTGATAGACATCTGGACGCCAGAAGCAGGCTTTACTCGATGTAGTGAAAAACATGCAAATAATTGGGTTTTGTGACAGAATCATATGGTTCTCATTGCAAACATATTGCCATTAGCCACCCTGTCCCCAAGTCACATTAAAAATGGATTTGAATCAGGGATACCTCCAGACAGAGAGAAAGTCAGGAAGGCTAGCAGAGCTAAGAGAGAAAAGGAACATCATTTTTAATTGCTGTTGTCTTTCAGTCACTGTGCTTGTTGCCGAGAAGAGGAAGACAGGGAGGAATTTCAGATGCTCTTCTTCTTCAGCTTTCTCTTTGACTGTTAGCTTTCTATCCAGTGTTTTGACATCACACATCAGAGCACAGCAAGCCAAATATCAGGCTATACTCCAACCCATCCAGGACATCTATCCAATGCTAGACAAAAGCCTGCAGCATTAGCAGTGACCCTTCTCAACCCAGTCACAGTCTGGTCATTTGCCCACTGTTGGTCAGACAGGGTCTGTACAGAAGCATAGGTTCTCATCCTAAGAGGCTCAGCCATAACACTGCTGAACATGTGACCTGTTTGACAACCTACACCGACTCTGCCCAACGGAGCACACACATACCTTTGATATATACATATGTACCTACATCCTATGTTCTGCTGTGATAATCATTATTTAGATATATGTATTATCATTTCAATGAGACTTCAAAATTTCTACATACTGTATAACTAATAGAAATATGTGTAAAGCACTTATTAGTATATGGAAATAGGAAATATTAAGCCTAATAAGAGTGAACAGTAAAATTAATAGTAGTAGAGATCAGAAGTACTCAAATATATCAGAACTACTCCAGATCAGAAGTACTCAAATATATATATACAGTCATATGCAAAATTCTAGGCACCCCTGACAATTTCCATTATTTTGATTTATTAATAATTGGGTGTTTGTATCAGCAATTTCATTTTGATCTATCAAATACCTAAAGGACACCGCAACATTTCGGTAGTGAAATGAGGTTCATTGAATTAAAAAAAAAAAGTGCAATTTGCATCAAAACTAAATTAGACAGGTGCATATATTTATATACACATACATACACAATTTGTTCATTTTCTCAACCTGCCGATTGATCTTGTCCAATTTTTTACCACTAACCCTGCTACGTCGGCAGTTCTGCACCCTCCCCTCAACAGATGTGAGATGACGAAGGGTGGTCATATTGTTCATTCAACCACATGTCGACTAGCCGGCCAATACTTTTTTATTTTTGTTTTTTTTCCCCCATCTCTCCTCCTAACTCCTTCTAATCATGCCATGTTGGCAGCTTCGCAACTCTTGCACAGATCTGTGGGATTGCGAAGGGCATGCACATGTTTCATCCAAACACGTCGGGCTAGCCGCCAATTCTTTTCGCACTCCGGGTCCAACACGGAAGACTTTAGTCAGATTATGCATGGATGATTACGTTCACCAACTATACTTCTGCGATTGAATCCACAGGGGCACAATCTCGACATAAGATTTTTACGGTATTTTGCACTGCCTCGTGCAGGAGGCACGAGGAAAGTCAGAGAACCCATTGTCATGCTTGAACCTGTGACAATCATGACGAAGACTGTCGTGCAATACAGCGACTTAGCCCACTATGCCATGCGGACCCTGACTAGCTGGACAATTCTTTTCTCACTGCTCATGCAACACAATAGCCTTTAGTCAGATCATGCATGAGATGATTATGCTCACTAAATAGATGGGCAAAGTCGGAGAAGCTCGAACCACTGAGTATCGTGGCATAGTTCATCCTGCAAGGCACTATGCCACACAGACCCCCCTAGGAGTTCTAAAATATTACACTACAAGGGACGAAATCTGATATATTTTTGTTTTAAATCATCATTAATTGCACACAACTGATGTACCCAGGCTGTTCTCATGGCGATACATAAAAATCATACAAAACCAATAAATGTGAACACATGTACATTTCCGGAGTCAGGAAAATGTAAAGCCTCATACAGTTACCAGTTTACTTTTACCTTACCCTAACGTAAACCTCACCAACTTAACATGTTATACCTGAACTAAACATTCCCCAATTACTTTACATGTTATACCTGAACTAAACATTCCCCAATTACTTTACATTGTAATTGATTGGTCTATTCTTGGAAATGTTCAGATGGGTCAGCTTTTCAATATGTATGAAAGCTCACATTTGAATGGCCATATCGTACGTCTGTCTACGTAATGCAGCAAAATGTCCATTATTTATGGTTACCCACATATTGCCATGAGAATGTGTTGGATCTACCAGGTTTAATGTTATGCAAGTTTAACACTAGAACCACCAAAGGCCGACGCCATCCGGCGTTTGAGTTTGTAATTAAAATATATCTGTGATTTTGAAAGCTACACCCTCCTCCTTCCTTGACTTTACCTAAATATGTTTATTTTACATTATTCTGTTGTCCAATTTCAAAAATCTCAAACAGAAAGCTTTCTATCAATGATTTCCATGTTTTTTTTACCCCTAAATACTACTACAAACGCCAAAATCCAACGCCGCCTAACGTAGGTACCCAGCCAATTATCTGGTACCCAGGCGCTAAGCAACCAAGGCGCTAAGCACCTCTCACTGAATTAATGCTTTCAATGGCTCAATAGTGTGACATCCCCCAGTATAGAAGAAACATGGAAGGGTTTACCTTGACCTGTTTAAGTGTTTCTGTGTTATGTTTCTGTCTTGTTCTGTGTGTTTGTGCTGTTTCTGTTTAGTGTGTGTGTCTCCCCCACAGGTGGTGCAGATTCCCTCATCAAGCCAATCATCACTTATCATTGACTCCTCCCCTTCATTATCCGGTCCAGCTGATCTCAGTCATCGTTTCCCATCATGCCTTTCCCTTCAGTGTTTATCTGTGCCCCTGTTTATTCAATCTCTCTCTCTCATTCGGTGTGTGAGGTTGCCTTTACAATACCGCCTAAAGTCTTGGTCTGTATTTTGGTGTGTGGCAGTGGCCACACTTGGTTTGGGTAGTCTTGTGTCTTAGTTGGTTGTAGAGTGAGAGCTGTATTTGTCAGAGTGATTGAGTGATAGGCCTATTTAGTATGCAAGTGTGTTAGTCTAGTGTGTAGAGGGTTTAGTATTTCTGTTCGGTTTGGTGTACTTTGTTATTATTATATACTAATCATTTTTGTTCTCTAGTCTTTTCCAAGAGGGGGAGAGGAACACGTGGGGAGTGTCAGGACAGATGTCCATGGGCTTACATCACCCGTAGGGATACTCTTCTGTCTAAACACACCAGGTTTAGATCCGAGCGCCCACCCCCTGTACTTTGATTAGGCCACCTTGATCGAGTGCCAGTTAGTTAAGTTGTGTGTTTTAGTGGGTTAGTTAGGTAAGGGGTGGGGTTTTCAATATAAGTTCTTTGCTTTGGTTTTGGTTGGTTTGCCTTGGCTAAATAAAATAATCCCATTGTAAAAAGGTACTTTCCTGTTCTGTGTCCTTGCTTGCACCTACGACCCCATACCTCTTTTGCTGACTGCAGGGCGTACTTGGGTAGTGGTTGTGGCATCCCACTCCCCTCCTGGGGAGCTGAACGTAACAATTGCCAATAACCACAGACAAAAGATCTTTAGCCCTGGCTGAGAATTAACTAAATAATGTCTATCATGTCGTAACATACTTTTAACTTTAGTCTTTGCAATATAATGTAATAACTAAAGTGACTGGCTATCATGTGTTTTAGAATTGTTGCAGATTATTTTTCAACAACGAAACACTGCTTCTCATAATTCAAAATGTTACATAGGCTGCACTCATGTTGTAGCAAAATAAATAATTGAATAATATTTGTATTATAAGTCGGCTATTTGTTGTTTCCATTTCTACCATAATCCTTAAGTTTTAAAATCACAAGTTTTAAAATCACTCAATGTCGGATATAGCCTATTACACTAACTAAAAAAATATGTGCTCAGTTTGCATAACGCCTGACATAAAAGGGACGGCAGAGGGATTTATGAAAGAAATATTGGATGCCCGTGAAGTTATATGATTATGAAAACTACATAAAAGATTAAATGTCTGTAAACACGCTTCAAGTCTACATCTAGTCAGTGCAAAACGTTTTTGAGGTGAGCAGATAAAATGCACTAAACTTTGTAATTAAATATAAATTATCAAACAACTAATTTACCATGATTATAGTATTCCATATTTCATTCTGTAATTACTGCATATTCTCCAACTCTACACTTTTTGACTTTTATTGATGAAAAGCACTTTGAGCTGCATTTCTTGTATGAAATGTGCTATATAAATAAAGGTTTATTATTATTATTATTATTCTAAAATAATGTACACATAAAATCCAATGAAAAATACTTTAAGGTTGTGTCATTCATTATTCCCAAATGTTTATTTTTTCTCACGAGCATAGACTGCAAAAAATGCTCCCGAGCCATATGGGCATTCTGTGGCTCGATGAAAGGATAAAATAAGCCAATCACAATTTCTAAAACATTTCCATCATAATCGAAGCTATTATGCGAATGTAGGCTGGCAAGAGAGGCAGTGTCTGCACAAAACAACTGGATGAGACAAAAATCTATATTATACAAAAATAAGAACAATGCAAATATTGAAAAATTTAACATTACAAAGTGTAAAAAGCACTAGTTTTTATAAAGTAACACTGTCTACTGCTCATACGCAATAATCCTCTACAGAAGAGGACAAATTCATTGAGATGACTAGCGACTCCACAGGAACGCCCTGGACAGAATGCGGGTGTAGCTGTAGAATACGGCAGGAGGAACGCCCTGGAACGAGCATAAATCATGGCCAACGTTCATCTTCCTTGACAGCAGAAACTGGCATATAAAGAAAGTTTTGTCTCTAAAGTTTAAAAAAATTCTGCCATTGTCTTTGTGTCAATGTTTGCTGCCACAAGGTTGGAGAGAGACAGAAGCTAGATGAGTATACTTTCCAGTGAATGTTGTAGTCTGAATGTTGTAGTCTTCACCACATGTAGTGTCATAGCATATTTACAATTAAGATTAATTCTGTGTTTTGTGATTGTCATCCGTGCCTATAACACAAGAATTGTATAGTAGGTGATTATGGATTAAAGAGCACCATCTCCTCTTTAATATGACACTAAAAATATGTCATTAAGATTAATGCAATATTTACCTCTTATGTTTTTAAGAGCCAATCAAAAATGTTCAATGAATAACAAACTATACACTCACATTTCTCAACCTAAACGTCCTAATATATGATATGTATACATATTATTTGCATATATTTACATATTGACTATTCCTCCCTCCTCTATCCCTCCAATTCACTTTAGATACTCTTTTTCCTTGTCTTCTACGACTGCACCCTGACTTCACATCCCTTCCTAACTTATAGTTGCAAGACAGAAAGTGAGGCTGGGGAAGTGATGAAAACATGATACATGGTCATATAATCATAATCTCTTGTCTTACAATTGACCTATGGCTAAACCACGCCCCCAATTGCGATGAGCCAATCACAGTGCGCATAGCTAACCCAATACACTCAGACATTCTCTGTTTCTACGTCCATTGAAATGCATTGCAGTTATTCCTTTTTTATTCGTTTTATATGTATTTTCGTAACATTTTAAGTTTAAAATGGTCAAACGGTGTGCATGGGGTACATGCAACTCCGATACTAGGTATCCCGAGAGGCTGGGCGAAGGTGTCTATTTTTTTACCCTTTCCAAACCACATCTCAACCCAGATAAGTGTCTGCTCTGGAATAATTTATGCGGTAGACCACAACACCAACTATATAAATAAAATCAACAAGGACGTCTACATCTGTTCTAAGGTAAGTCAACAACGTATTTGAACAATATATTGAATCTCTAATAAAACGTAA